>KN824286.1:52162-77818 GCA_000827415.1 Serendipita vermifera MAFF 305830 | reverse complement strand
CCCTGTATTTCTTCCTCTGACGGTCCTTTAGGTCCAATATATGTTCGAACGTGTCCGCCTCGGCGACTTTTACATCGTTGTGCCGGACAATGAGACGTCTCCCGAGCTCGACCGTCTGCGTATGCGTTGGGGTGCCGAGGACGTGTCGGAGAACCGACCGGCATTGTCAAGGTGGCATCCTGAGTGGAAGGCTCGGTTTGACGAGTATATTCGTGATGGCATGACCGAGGATTATAGGAGGAGGACGAGTCGGGTTCGTGGTGTGGTATCCATTACGGAAGGAGACGCTGGCGTTGAGTAAGGAGAGATTGAGATTGTACGATTTAGGGTAAAACAAAACCCAAACAAAACTAAAATCAAAACACAATACAAAGCGATTGTAACTAGCCGGATTTGGACAATCGAACCGTCTTGGAGGACTCTTAGGGTTTCAAGAGCGTTTTCCATGGAAAGTCAGCTGGTAGACCCGGAATTTTCGTACATTCGTCACGAAACAACGTGTGTCAGCGCGTGCTCACGGAGGATTGGTTGCAGCGAGCACCCTCGTGACCTCTCGAAGTAGGGCGTGACCTGTCCTGGAATGCCTCGCGCAAATGTTCTGAACTCTTGACATCCACATTTTCAAGTTATGCACACACTATTCTACCTTAAACGTTTCTTTCTGTGAATTTTAAGAATTATTTCGGTAATCCGTCCGATGAGCGTGACCTAGCGTGACCCGTTTGGACATGCTCCGGGCCCTCGGCAAAGATGAGCCTCATGAATGAGAAAAAATGGGGTGATTTGTTTGTTCACCAAATGTTCCATTCATGGATCATCTCGAAGCGCTCATTCATTCGCCGGGCCAGTGAAAAGTATATAAACCCCCTTGAGCTCTCACTCGTCTTGATTCCTCTCCTCATCCTCCAAAAAAAAAGCCTCTTTCATCTCTTCGAGTTCATCTACTCTTTCTAATCATGAGTACACCTACGAATGCCGCTCCCACTCACAGTGCGGCAGAGTTGGCCACTCGTCTGCTCGTAAGCATCAGTTCTCATCAGATATATGATTCTACACCATATTATAGTTCTGACGAATATTTTCATAATTTTTGACAGAACGCCAAAGCCGGCGATCAGCTGCGTGTACCGGGTGTTTACACTTCTGGTAAATCAGGCAACGATACCCCGTCCCAGGTGATCAAAAATGTCCCGTAAGTAGAGTTCTTTCTGTCAAGTGGACCACACCCAGGTGTGAGATAAATCGGTGGCACGGCCTTGCCCTCATCTTACGCCATACTCACTCGTTTTATACAGCGGCTACAAGACACCGGTCTTCTCTGGAAAGGGCGCCCAGAAGATTGCAGTGATCAAAGAAGTCACAGACAAAGGTTTTATGCCAAAAGAGCTCATCGATTTCGAGGTCAACTGGTTCTATGACAGCCTCGGCATCGAAGTAAGTGCTCCCATTGCTTACTTTACTGTGTCTCACACAAATTCTCTCAGGAAAGCTACTTTGCCAACGAGTCGGTAGGTGTTATCACCGACCACATTCTTGCTCTCTTTGCGGCCAAGACGCTTGCATACACGAAGCATTCGAACCAGCTCGTCATTGATCTCGAAAAGATCACTGATACTGGTGCACTCTTCATCCACACTAGCGCCCCAGGCGTAACTTCCACCGATGGGCCCGGTGCACAGTGCGAGCGCAGGCAAGTTCTTCTAGTTTCCTTCTCATCCAGTGTCCTGACTTCTTTTCAGGATCGATGACATGTTCCTCGATGTTTCCACGCCAGAAAAGGCATACCGCCTCGAAACGTACCGCTCAGTAGGCGTAACAGCCGCGCCCAGTCCTCAATCTCTCCGCTGCTACTTTGTTTCACAGTGCTGCTTCCCACCTGACAGCACCGGCACGGCCACTCCGTGGCCACAGGATGACGGTGGCAAGAGCCTCAAGCCCAAGACCGACATTCGCGCCGTTTCAGACAAACTCTTCCTCGAAAAGGCGTCCGAGAACACACTCGAGATCTATCAAAAGGTCATGTGGAGCGTCGAGGAACGCTTTGGACCCGTTATCGAGTTCTTCGAGGTCGAGGGCACTCGTGAACGTCGCGTTGTGATCGGGTACAAGATGGGTTCTACCAAGCACTTCTTCAGTGCATTGTCACAGCTTTACCATTTCTATTCGCTTTACTCGGCGCGAAAGTATGTGGAGCAGTTTGCCAACGGTGTCACGATCATCTGTGAGTGGCCTTCGTTCCTCGATCAAAGATCTTGCCCAGGTTCTAAACGCTCATTCTAGCGCTCTATTTGAATCCATTACCTGGATCAAACGCTCCCCCGATCGAGCACTCGATCCACCAGGTTACAAAGGAGGCATCGCTTTTGTACTGCCTTCCTGACAACCCATTCGTCAAGACGCCAGAAGGCAATGAACCCCCTACTCATGCCGTCCAAGAAGCCACCTATGCATGTAAGTGGAACAATTGAGGACGGGAAATGCAAAGTGTCTAATGTCCAATAGATGCTGGCTGGATCTTTGCCCAGCACTTTTGCAATCGTCTTGGCCCCGCATATATCGCGCTCAAGAATGTTCTGGACGAAGCAAATCCCGGTCATGCCGAAGTATTGAACCAGATCAAGAAGAGGTTCAGGGAGGAAACCTTTACGCGTCAGCGTATCTCCGAGGCTATCCTCGCATATCCTGATTTGGTCGGTTCCTTTATTCTTTTGGTGTTTCATTGTACTTACTATCATTCGCGTACAGATCCGAATGCTCTATGTCAACTTTGCGATGGTTCACTATCCAAACGACCCCAACGCCTCTCAGCTGATGTACGTCACGCTCAATCTATTGTAACTCACCTGACAAACTCTTCTAGGCCTACTCTCTCGTATCAGCGTCTCAAGACCGAACAGCCACTCTCCAACTCTGACCTACATGAAAAGATTCGCAAGACCGTTGCGAACAAGAACGACCTCCAGATCTTTGAGAGTCTACTTCTCTTCAACCAGTTCGTCCGTTCCCTCGTTTCTCATTCTTCTATCTGACTTGTCGGCCCCCCACAGACACGTCCTCAAGACCAACTTTTACCAGCCCACCAAGGTTGCCATCTCCTTCCGCCTTGATGGCAACTTTTTGCCCGAGATCGAATACCCCAACAAACCATTTGGTGTCTTCATGGTCGTTGGCTCAGAATTCCGTGGATTCCACGTGAGGTTCAGAGACGTTGCCCGAGGTGGTATTCGTATCGTCCGGTCTCGAGGTGTAGAGTGAGTGACTACGCTGATAAACTTGAAAAGAATTATCTAACAATATCTGCAGAAACTATTCGATCAATCAGCGTACGCTCTTCGACGAAAACTATGCTCTCGCGAGCACCCAGGCCCTCAAGAACAAGGATATTCCAGAGGGTGGTGCAAAGGGAACAATCCTCCCATCGTATGTATCGTCTATTTGCCTTGATATTGGTAATTAACCACCATTATAGGCTCGGAGCCAATCCTCGCTTGTGTTTCGAGAAATACGTTGATGTGAGTATTTCCATACGAACATATAGACGTAGCTTATGTGCATATTCCAGGCGGTTATCGATCTACTCCTCCCTGGAACCAGCCCAGGCATCAAGGAGACTCTTGTCGACTTGTACAACAAGCCCGAAATCCTCTTCTTCGGCCCCGATGAAGGAACTGCTGATATGATGGACTGGGCGGCCAGTAAGTCATCACATTCACCGTGAGAGCTATTTGCTTATCAGTGTACAGTCCACGCTCGTACTCGAGGTGCTAGCTGGTGGAAGTCTTTCACGACCGGCAAGAGCGCGCAGAAACTGGGCGGTATTCCTCACGACGCGTACGGCATGACTTCCCTCTCCGTCCGTCAATACGTCGTCGGCTCGTACAAGAACCTCAATCTTACCGAAAGCGAGATCACCAAGGTCCAAACTGGTGGTCCCGATGGAGATTTGGGATCCAGTGAGTTTGTCCGTTTTTTAATATAACAATGTGCTAAAGGTGGTATGTAGACGAAATTCTACTCAGCTCGGAGAAGTATATCGCTATCGTCGACGGCTCTGGCGTCTTGGCCGACCCTAATGGTCTGGACCGTGAAGAGCTCCTGCGTCTGGCAAGGGCACGCAAGATGATTAACAACTTTGACCGCTCGAAGCTTAGCAAAGAGGGCTACGTCGTCCTCGTTGACGACCATGACATCACGTTGCCTGACGGAGAGGTGGTACCAGACGGAACCGATTTCCGTAACAATGCGCACTTCAAATACAAGGCCGACTTGTTCGTTCCATGTGGTGGACGTCCTGAAGCCGTTAATATTTCGAATGTCGCGGAGCTGTTCGACGAGGAAGGGAAATGCCACTACAAGTACATCATCGAAGGTGCCAACTTGTTCTTGACGCAACAAGCGAGGTTGTATTTGGAAAAGCGTGGTGTTGTCGTCTTCAAAGACGCTAGTGCGAACAAGGGTGGCGTTACCTCATCCTCGCTGGAAGTGCTGGCTGGTCTTGGTTTGAACGATCAGGTTAGTACTTGAGAATTGCGGTTTACTGGAACATGAGCTTACCGGTTTCTTAGGAATACCTCAATTTGATGGTCTTCAAAGATGGCAAGCCTTCGACTTTCTATCAAGAATATGTCAAGGAGATCCAGGCTAAGATTGTCGACAACGCGGCCCTCGAATATAGCTGTATTTGGAACGAACACTCTCGCCCTGGCTCCACAAAGCCTCGTACTCTCATCTCCGACGAGCTCTCGAGTACGCTCAACAACTTGCAGGCTGAACTGGAGAATTCCGACCTGTTCGATGATGAAGCCAGCCGTCGTGGAGTCTTGAATAAAGCCATCCCGCAAACGTTGGTGAAGCAAGTGGGGCTCGATGTCCTGATGAAGAGGCTGCCAGAACCCTATCAACGGGCGCTATTTTCGAGTTGGGTCGCTGCTCACTTTGTAAGTTGATCTTTTTCTTTTCTTCCGCGACGCCTGTTTTAAAGAGAGCTTGGCAGATTTACCAATACGGAGTGGCGGGCAGTAACGTTGACTTTTTCAATTTCGCGCGGAAACTGGCGTAGTGAAATGACAACAATGAGTTGTATTGTATCAAGGATTCTTCGGACTCTTTTTCCGGGAGGTTGCTATTGCTTGTATTCTATGTTCCGCCGTGTCCGCCATAATCTCAACGTGTCCTTTGAACGAGGTAGCGCGCCGAAAAGGGTCGGTTACGCCAAAGTTTGAACTAGATTAGTAAGCGACCGTAGAGGCGGGATTTAGAAACCCGTGCTATGGGGACAACCGGCTCTTCGATACAGGATCCTTGCTATAGCTACTCATCTATCAGGCAACCACTGACAGGAGGCGGCATCGTTCTCTTAATCTATCATGATAAACATGCAACAAATTCAGGGAGTGAAATGAGGTATGAATGATATTGTGCATGATATTGCCTCCATATTGCTTGACCGTCGAGCCACCAGCGTGAACAGTAAACTCCGTTTTTGATCGTGTGATTGTTGCTTGTCACACTAAGCATTACTATTTGTGATCGTGAACAACTGTCAAGAAATCTCAGTTGTTCTCAGTGCTGCCTCACCGACCTCGTCAAAGGATAGGCTATGCCCAAATGCGATGCAAGATCTATAGAGACGAATGGAAATCATCCATGCTTCGGTTTGGCATGAAACTTCCATTCCGATCGATCTCTAGCTCTACTGTCCCGGCGCCTGGCGTCCCTAGTAGATGGTCGTCAAGAGAGAATAACTTCCAGATAAACCTTAGAAAATATCAGAAGTACAGAATCGCTGGATATTCATTCGTGATAAAAAATTGGCGCAATTTCTCAGTACATTGGCTCCCAAGCTGGCTCATCATCCAGTGAGCAGGCGCTGGCCGGCCGGGCTGCCACCGCCTACTTGGCTCAAACGGGGTTCGTAATGGATTACGCCTAGAATTATGAGGATCAGACAGGCAGATGTCAACTCACAGCCCACTTTCTGTATTCAGTTCTTTTCAACGGAGCCTGTGGTTCGGGTGCCCTGAACCTGGTGTCGAAGACAGTGTCGTGTCGAAGGAGGACGCAGAATACAATACGTATTGCTTATAAGATGGGGCGGCCTCCAGTAATCGTCGATCCCGTCGGATTAGCGGAGCCCCATGTCTCATTTACCTAGGAGAGACTCGAATAGACCACCGAACAGGTCGAGAGGAAGTTTTCCGTCTTCTTCGTCACATAGTATGCATCATCACCCTTCCGCAGCGGCTGAACGAGGTAAGTCCTGCACTGCCCCCACGCAACCCCCGTCTTCCCGCTCCGTTCGACCCCATAAGCTCATCGCTGTAGTACATACCGGTCACTAATCATGTTGGCTAGCTCACCACTCGAGCCATGAAAATGCGTTATTTCCGATGGCTGGCCAGGCTCATCTCTCAGACGCCGATGTGGCCCAGCTATGGGAGAGCTTATTTGGGGACGAAGATCTCGTCCTTCAATCACAAGTGTCCACTCATCCCTCTATTTCGAGCAATCCAATGGTGGCTAGTGGAATCGTCGGAACGGCTGGCCACATGTCTAATATGCCGAGCGGCTCTTCAGATCAAGTTTCGGCAGGAGGCGGATATGTAAATGCGCACATTGGAGGCACTGGACCGTCCGCTCATGGAGGCAGGACTGCTGGGGCGGGGCATGCTCTCTCAGCGCCTCCTCGGATGACCGCGCCTACGGCGCCCCGCTCGCCTCGGTACGATTTTGTTTGTGCTCAATGCGGGACCACGTATGATAGGAGAGCTCGAGCGAGAGATTGTCAATATCAGGACCTCGGCCTAACACCCTATCAGTGCAGAGGCCAGTGCGGCGATATTTGGTGGTTAGTTTCTAATAAATTTGCTTTATTAAGGCTTATGGGTTTCTCAGCCTCGCAGCGTATAGCTCTGAGGAATGCTGGCGCCGACATCTCTCGCCCAGCGTGCAATGTCCCATGTGGTGCGCTATCTCTTTCATTTTCTGTGGCACTGATTGACAGATATTAGTCATAAGCAAATCTCTAGGCAGAATGCTGCCAGGCACCGGGACGCTCATTGTCCGAATCGTCCTCGGTAAGGGACAGACGGAGAGGAGTTTGGTTTCGGACATTTCATCGATAATTTATCTTCAATTCCTGCAAAGGACAGTATTTATTGCATTGGTGCTTGTTCTTGTATCATAGTTGATAAGATTCCTGCAAAGGTTGGACATGGCTTGATACCTACAATAGCTCGAGTTTTCGTGTAACAAGCCGTAGTTAGTATAATGGATTGAATTGTGCGTTCGCCTTTACGTCTTAGAAAGACCGGACTTGTAAGTATAAAGCCTCCAATCGTATCAGGCCTCCCTTCCTTCGTCTCTTGAGTACTATGATCTATGCAGAAGCTTATGCCTGAATTATTGGTAACTCGTGTTTATTGACTTGGAGAGTACCTCAGGCGCAGCCCTTCCACTAAGGCGTTAGGGTGCAGTCGCGGCCATTGTCAGACGATGGAATCATGAGCGTCCAAATAGAGAGACGGATGACAATTCTTGCATCACAATTGATAAGATTTCAGTAACAACTAGACTTGGCTTAATACCTAAAGCCAGATTTCGCAGATCTATAGTGCAACGGACTACGGTCAGTACAATGGATCATTCTTCTACCCGACAGCCCACTCGACAGATTATGCTCATTATAGCGAGCAAATATCCGCGACTCTTAAATCTGCCCGGGACAACGGGCGAGCCGGTAGGAGAATGACGGTGGATTGAATTGTGCACCCTCGCTTTCACGTCTCACGGAGGAATAAACTCTAAACGTCTGGTTACTCGAGCTTGCAGAATGGCCAAGGGGTAATGGTGTCAACTGTATTTCTGCGCCATGAGGAGTTGATGGGGCCGGGGCAGAATGGCGCCGGGCTGAGTAGGACTCGAGGCTGGAGAATTCGTCCCTGCTCACATGTTATGCCCCCACTCATCATATCGATTCGATAACGGCGCCACGGCATCAAAACTAGATGATCGTGCCTTTTAATGGGTGGCAACCGAGCTGCTCAGCCCTCTCTCTATTCATATAATTGGCATTCCGTTACATCTCCCCAAATATACTTAAGCAGGGCGGTTGGACTGGATGTGTTGATCAAGGTCGATCCCACCAAGAGAAGTTCAGGGTCGGAATGAGGAGGCTCAATACATCACCAAAACTTTTATTTAAAGACCAGAATGAGCTTGCAGGACCAATAAGAATATTCATTCTTTCTGAAGGCCATGGCTCCCCTTCCTGATAATCGAGGTATTTCACCCTTATTCTTGTCTCAGTCTTCTTTGCCACCCAGCTTCCGTTCATGGGGGGATACATCAGCATGGGCGATTGATATAACTCACGGTGTCGACCCTGCACTCTTGCGTGAGCAACCCAATCCTCTATTCACACGCTGCAACCGCACCTCCCCTCTCTCGAGCTCCCCGCCAGGAATTCTTCGAATACTGATGACGAGAGCCAGATACATTTCATCCAATAACAATCGCACAGGGTTCAATTATCTCACCTTCAAATGCTCATTATGGCCTACCAGGCCAGGTAAGCACGCCGACCTTCGAGGCTATGCTCTCCAATCAGACACCCTCCTATATTCCCGATCCTTCCAAATATCAACGCCTCTTGGGGTACCGCTTGGTTTGAATGTTGGTCATCCCTTGCTGTCGGAGCATGAAGCGCTCCCGAACCGGTCCGGCGTAAGTGATGCGCTTGCAAAGCTTCAAGTATCGGCTCCCGAAGACGCATTAACACATTCTCAGGGTGGGTCTGGAAGTGTCCCTAGCCCTCAAAGCTCCATGCTACCTTGAACGGTGACCTTCCCGTAACGAGTCAGCGACTTCGTAGAGAGCACCTATGCATTCACTGTGGTAAGCTACATGGTAGGAAGTCCCGTGCCAGAGACTGCCAGTTGCAAGACCTCGGTATTATGCCCTATCCATGCGCAAGCCGCTGTGGCAAAGCTGGTTGGTTAGTACCTCTAAGTTTCTACATCTTGTGACCAATAAGACTCACATATACCCATAGCCAGAAGGTTTACAGCTCCGAAGAGCTTTGGCGCCGCCATTTGAATCGTAATGTCCAGTGTTCATCTTGGTGAGGTTCTAAGTTGACTTCCCGGTACTTTCCTTATACCTTACCTAGTCATAAGCTCGTTTCAAAGCAGAACTTGGCAAGACACAAGGTACTTTATTGTGTGGAAAGTCGGGGCGTTTAGATTCTTGAGTGAAATTAAACACAATTCCATTGGCATATACTGGTTTGCATAAGGCGCATTTTGTGGGTCGAGGCCAAGAATCGAGGTAGAGAGCAGGTCGTGTAATTCACTCCCCACCACGACCAAATCATTCAAGAGCTGCGCCTAACTGAAAGATAACGCGATGGAAGCATTTACTGCACTGGTGCTTATTCTTGTGGTGTAATTGATCAGATTTCCGCAAAAATCGGACATGGATTGATACCCTCACGACGGGAAGGGCCGAATTAAAGCGATGTTTACGCCCAAAGAAAATTTCGCGTTGAGAACAGCGGAAATTTAAGTAGCTTCCGCTTAAGCGAACGATTGGTTTCCGGCCGGCGAAAGAAAACGCGGAAACTACAGTATTCTGCGACGTTTCCGCCAAACTTTAAGCCGTTGGTTTCCGCGACCATATGCACCAAATATTCCGTATGATTGAAAACTTTTTTCTCTCTATAAATTCTTCTGGCGTTACTCCTATCTTCCACCTTTGTTTCTCTCGCGTTTTCCCTTGCACTCTCACCCCCGTTTCCTTAGAACTTCTCCCCAATATATCGGAGCATTATCTGCCACTATATTTGACCGTTCATCACACCAGATTTCTGCCTTGTGTCACTCCAATCGCCAAGTGGAGTGATTTCACTGTCCGCACTCAGCACAGAAACTCGAAAACAGCATGCAAAACTGAGATTTCAGTCCACTGACGCATCATAATGTGGGTTTACCGCGTCATCTCTGTTCTTTCATCATCCTTGAATTGTCACAAATTTCGAGTGACCCTCCTTAGGCGGGTGCATTCCTTCAAGTCGAAAGGTAAATTTTCGCCCTCCAATTCCTGGTGTGTCTCTAATGAATCCCTTGTAGCGTCTTTGGCTACAGGAACCCTTGCCCTCTCTAGTACCTCGGCAACTTGGATTCGCCCTCCTCGTCCGATCCTTCGGAGGTGCGCGCTACCCCTTTCCTCTGTCCATAGTCGTTAGGTAATTGGGTTTCTAATTCCTCTTCTTCTGATAATGCACCCTCCAGGTGCTCGTCGATTACTCCTGGACGTGCCGAGCTTGCTGCCTCAGCACGCTTGCTCGATGAGGGCACTACACTCGCCGTTTCTGCGGCGATTTCCTCATTTGGGATGGTTATTGCCTCGTACACTGAATCTCGAAGCCGTTCCCTTCGCCATTTAGGATCTGCCACTCTCGGCAAGGCCTCTGTAGCTTGGACCCCCCTTCCCTTGCGTCGATGTGTGGACTCTCACGTAAATCCTTATGCAAAACCTTGCCGTTTATGATGACAGGTCGAGCCATTAGCGCTTCCAACTCCGCCTCGATGTTATCCACGACCCTGATTGGTCGACTTGGGTTCCTCGATATTATCATTGCAAATAACCCGACGCTGGAATCGTCACCTTCGTTATCCCTGTCAAAGCCAGTATCGGTGCTTTCACTTTCGGATCTGGTGGGTTCATTATCACTGTAAGTGTCGTACTCCTGTTCCTCGTCCGACTCGCTTTGTGTGTCCTCTTCTGACCAGAGGTCGATACCAATTGAACCTCCATAGGTCGCATTACCTTTCGAAACATTGATCTGAGGCGTCCTTGCCTCCCGTCTCTGCGGGCAATTCTATTTCGTATGGCCTCGAGCGCGGCAGTAAAAGCAACGCCCTTCTGCACGCAGTGTCGCTCTCTCCTTGTCGGTAGGTTCTTCAAAATCCAATTTCTTTCCTCTGACTGACGATCCATTGCCCTGATGGCCATATGGTCTTCGTTCCATAGACGAATGATTGCTGGCGTCGTCGTCGTCGCTGACTCCCTGTGAAGCTCTGTTCCTCTTCTTCCGTCAGCTCCGCGCTGTCGTTGTAATAGGGAGCCCCTTCCAGTACGGCCTCTCTGGGACCGTTGGCGGGCCTCCTCGGCCTTCTGGTACTGCCGTGCGCGTTCGAACCGCAGGGCCGACTCGTATAGGCTTTCAATGTGAAGATTGGGATCCTCGGGATTCCACCCTTTCTCTACCCATTTCTCTTGTAGGTAACTCGCTGACCCCTTCCAGAATCTTCGCATAATCGCATGAGGCGTAATAACCGTTACTCGACGCGCTATGCGCGTAAGTTGTCTGTACCATTGCTTTACCGAGTAAGTCCCTTGTACAGCCGTTTCGAATGTGTCTCTCATCACGTCGGCGTAATTAGATGGGAATGTATCATCGAATAGCGCATCCATCAAACACTCAACATCCCAGGCCTCCTCTTTATCTCGCACGTTTGCTCGGTACCACTCCTTTGCAGATTTCTCGACCAAATGTCTCAGCGCTGTGACAGCAGCGTAATCACTCAAATTGTAATCGTCCTGCCATTCCTGGACCTCTTCGGACCACGCCTCCTCTCGAACGACGTCTCCACATCAAACTGTGAGTCGTTGCCTTATGAGACGTTTCACTCGGTCCTAACATGACTTATAAAGCGAGTCTCAACTCTTCGACTATTGGTTCGCCGACGTATACGTTCAGGTGGACGAAACGTTAAAGGGAAGGAATAAACACTGCCTAGACTTGGGGTGAGTCTTGTTTCCTTTGCTATTGCTCGCTTTTAGTACGTCTGATGCATGTATAATTCGTGCTCAGGTCTGCCCAAGGCGACTGGTAAGTAAGCTTTAAGTCTCCTATCGACCCATTGACGAACCTCTACAGGATCGACAGTACTACCGCACGCTGCGCCCAAGCGCATTTTCGTGGTGTCGATTTATTAGCACCACGAAGACCGCCCACCGCGCTCGGTTCTCCTCGAGCAATGTTTGAGGTGATGGACATCAACCTCGGGCTCGATGCATATCACAAAACGTATGATGTCGTGCACGCGAGAAATATATCTCAAGGAGTAAGTTTTGATATCATCAAATACAATTTTCTAACCTTGCGCTGACATGGGGCAACACCACAAAAATCCAGCGTCTAAAACCTTTCATCCAAGATGTGGCAGATTGCTTGCGTCCTGGAGGCCTCGGCGTCTTCATAGAATGGGACTATCAAATTTATACTCCTGAATACATCCCTTTTACCTCTTCCACGCCTATGTATGATCCTTCGGCTCTCAATCCACGTTTTGGCTAGAGAGGTCCCTTACCGACCGAGCAACTCCCCGCCCTTTCACACCTTCTTCGTTCAATTGTTCGAGCGAGTGCCGTTGCTGGTAGCCATATCATGGCAGTCAGTCAGCTCGGCGTCTTCATCCACGGCAACGGCGAATTTAGAGACGTCAACATCCGCGAAGTGTGGATTCCAGTCGTACCAAAACCAAATGCGAATCGTGTGGAAAAAAATCGGGCTCGCGAGTTTCGATCCGCCTTCATGGTGAGTAGTAAACATCGTCCAGATTACACATTTACTGACGCGTGCCTTTCAGACATATCTAACTTCTTGTGCACCTTTACTACTTACACAAGGCGGCTTTACTCGCCCTCAACTCTCTTTAATCGAAGACGAAGCTCGAGTCGAGGCCATGGGCTGCAGAGTTCCGTTTTATGTTCGATATCTTGCTGTCACTGGGGTAAAACAGTGAGAACTTCTAGTCATCTCACAAAATATGTAGCTATAGTCTAGTACTTTCTCGAATTAACATCAGAATCGCGCTCTTTCCTTGCAACAATCATCCTTTGTGTATAGTTCCTGACCGGTAAGGTCCTCCAACTCAAAATTCCTAAGCGAACAAAGCAAGTGTGCAGGCACGCTCGATTAAGGTTACGTCAACAATGACAGCGGTTGGCTCTTTCCCGGAATTTAACCAACAAGACGACCCTCAAGAAGCTCTTTGAGCACGCGTTAGAATCGGCATCATCCACAAATGAGGTCAAAGTAGGAGAGATCGACTATGTAGATTGGTCCAAAGGGATGAGCTCTGTACGTTCTTTTGCCACTGGCTCGAATCTAGGCTAATCTGCTTGCAGTGTCATCTCCGAGTTTCGAACACTATAACTTCGCGAACGCTTGTAGGAAGCCTCGCGACAAATTCGACTGTACAGATGGATGGAAACGACGCTGAGGGCATGGCATGGGCACAAGCGGCTACTGTGCCAAGCGTGGTCGAAAGCGGTTTGAAGCCCTTGGTTGCAGAGTTGGTCGAGGGGCGAGCGGAGGAGATTTACTGGGAGAAGGTACCTCAGAAGGTCAAAGCCGCCGCGGTAGCCAAGTCTAGGATGTTACCGCAGGATAAGAAACCCGCCGCCAAGGGGACACAGAATGGCGCAGGAGTAGAGGCTCAAAGGAACGAAACCCAAGAGTCAAAGGAGACCGAGCGAGAGAACAAGCGACGACGAAAAGCCTAAGGGAAGAATGCGCTGATCATTGTCCTTCATAACAATTACATGTACGTCATTAATCTATTTAAGAAGAGAATTTTCTTCTCAGCCAATGGATGTGCGATTGGACTTAAATCTTCTATCGCGATGACAATCTCTTCCTTGTCCTTTTTGATCTTTTTCTATCCGCAGCAAGCGTCAGTAACAGTTTGACTGACATTGCCAGTGGCCACCGACCTTTGCAGCAGCAGCATCCCCCATTTCTACATCCACCATCCCACTTTCCAACGTCTTTGCCTTTTTTTCCTTCTTTTCCTTTGGCATGACGAATTATCAAGGGAATTAAGCAAAGTTCTTGTCCGGGAAAAGCAGCTTGACTTCCTGATCCAAGCGAGGTAAGTAACAAGGAAAGAGAAGAACGAGGACCTTTAAACTCACCTGTAAGTCTTGTGCCATATCTGTGATCAGAGCCCGACCCGTCGTGATTCGTGACTTTGTTTGCCATTTCAGTTCAATGTACATCGAAAGGTCAGCTAGACGACGAAGAAGACGAAGAAAGGGTCGATAATCATTGTCGATAAGATCATTCACATAGGGAAGGATTTGCTAGAAAAGGTCAGGTCGTGTTCGAGGGTGCTCAAGACAAACTTACTTGCAGGACAGAGAAGTATTTCTTCCCATCAGCAAAGCTGAGTGTGTCAATCTTATAGATACGTTTGAGGTCTGGGAATGAAGGTGCGACTTCGAATCTAGGATTTGTGCCGAATCAGATGGGGAAAGAGATTGTACACAAGACGCACCGATTCACAAGTGTTCGTTTTGACGAAGGGCTCAGAATACTCGTAAGAAGGGGGAACAAATGACTACCAAACACCCCAAGCCAAAGGGAATGGAGAGTCTCATATGATAGCGCGGCATGAATATCGGTATTTGCGATTGCCCAGAATGCATTCTGAAAATGAAATCAGTACTATAAAAGTGTTGAAAATAGCTTACAATGACTGGGTATAGCCCGGTGTTTGTGAGCAAGGCACTCGCATGACCTCTCTCTCCGTTCTCTTGCAGTGCATGATATTCATCAACAACTCCCTTGGATTCTTCATGCGTGCGCAGACCACTGTTGTCAAGCAGATCGTCTTGATTGTCTTTATGAACAGCGCATCGTGGACACGGATGATTTGCGTTGGATCCTCTTCCAGCAGCACAAACAAACCTAGAAGCGGATGTTTAGTGCAGCTTGTTTGGTGCCTTGTTTACTCACTGTTCCTCTAGGTCAAGGTTGGCAATCATCACCCTGGGATAGATGACCCGAAATTCGCCGTCGCCGCAGACTACACCATGACCATGTCGTGACGCTTCCACAAGGGGCTCGAGCACCCACTCTAGACTCTTGTGATATAGCTTTCGTTTTGTAATTGGCCATGTGCTATTACTCGCATCCTCACCCGGTGGTGTACTTAGCTAAAATAGGACGTTCAAAAGCTGGGTTTGACGACAAGAAGGGGCACATACATCAGGCAGAAGACCAATCAAACCATTGGAGAACCAATGGCCTTTTCGATTTGAAAATTCCTTTGCCAGATTTGAAGGTCGGAGCGAGACCGGATGGATGGGGACTGACGAAAACCGAGCTGCGTTTGATTTATCGGAATAGTATGAGAGGGGTATCTGGACATGGTTTGGCAGGTTTGGGAGCTTGCTCTGCCAAGTATCTATGGTGAGTATCTAGTATCTATATGCTTCGAATGACATTCTCACCTCTGCATTCCACGCGTCTTTGCCTGACATTGGCGTCGTTATAAGGGGTTCATCTGGCTTAACAACAGGATCGTCTTCTTCCCCGGGTATGTGTAGTACTTGAAAGTAAGCGTGCCAGTCCCATGACCCATTTAGACCGGAGTCGCGCAGGAGTTCTATCAGCCATTCAAGCGAATTGCGACGCCATAGGTCCCGTGTGATCACGATGACCTCCCCATTTGGTGTCCTGTGCTCCACAGAGATTGTGTGCTTCTCGAACTGCACGAAATTAGTGTGAATAGGGGTTTGAAATGGATACATACCTGCTGAAAGTGTTTTGCATACTCGTCGACAGCTGCAAGCAGCTTCTTTGCACTCTTGAATGTAATCTCGGTTGCGCCCTCTTCGACAAATTTGCCGTTGTGGAGGTTTAATAGATGAAAGTTGATATCTGTCAGTGATGCACTTGTATTGATCATACGTTCTGCGAACAAGAAATCGGCCTCGCCAAATGGTGCAGGAGTAGGTGCTGGTGGAAGTGGCTGATTCGGGTCGACTTGGTTCTCATCCAAATAAATCTTTTCGGTAGGGCGACGTGAGCGAGGATGGTAAGCCTTGAGGATATAGGGACGGTCAGGCAGAGCTGTAACGTGATTATAATTATGGAATATTAACATTAAAACGCACTTACGACGCTCTTGATCATCATTGTCACCATCCCCATCCCCCACCGGCGGGTCCATGTCAAGATCCATGGCCATTCCGTCCGCGGGTCCGTATCCCTCATCATGAGTTGGCTCAGCAAACGCGGGAGGAGGTGTCATCGTACTTGGACCGGCAGGCTGATATTCGTGACGCGGGAGGGATCCGCCTGGCTGGTCTACGAATGGAGAAATCAACCAAGTTTGACGAGGTCAAGAGAAGAATACTCACTACGAATGGCTTCACCAAATCGATTCAAGTCAATTTCGGTCTGCTCGCGCATCTCCAGCTGGCTCTGGCATCTCCCCCGATGCTGGGCCAATCCGTTACCAGCCAACTTGAAATATTTGCCACAACGATCGCACCTCCCGCGTGTTGGATCGCCTTCGGACATATCTCTTGTGTGGTCTTGTCGCTAGGTGTTGTGCAAGTTTTGGGAAGACGCGTCAAGCGGATGCGTCGTGTTTATAACGGTCTAAAGAAAGGTGATTTAGGAATTAAAACGCGTTTGTAGCGTAATTGAGGTTTGGGACGGGTCGTTGATACGTAATGAGAGTCGTGGTCGGGTCGAAGGTCAATGGCCTTATGCCCACCTCACTCTTCCATGACAAGACCCGTATCGCGTTATAGAATAGTAAATAAAGGCAATAAGTACATATTCCAGTAGTTGTTAACGTGTGCGCGGCAGTGAACAACGCGCGCGGGTCCGTGGTAGCCCTCCGAGTGGCACACACCCGTACGTGCAATATTCACTCATATCATGGTCTAAATTGAGATTACTAAATTTATCGTCTATTCTAGATACATTGACGCAAATTTAGCCGCCCAAAAATCTACACCTCTGTCGACCCCTCGTCGAAAAATTCGCCAAGTCCCAACCTGGTCAGGTCAACCAATGGAGCCGCCAGATCGCCTGAGCTCCAGAGCCTGGTCAGATCGACCGTCAGCCTGCCGGCCCCCCCGTCATGCATGACCACCGCCTTGTCAGGCCTTCGACCCGATCAGGTCCAAACCAGTTTTGGGACAATTTACCTGGCGCGTCGCGTCGCATTATCCTTACCTCAAGCTTCCTTATCTCGAACAAACAAACAACGTTTCTCCCCATCTCCGCAATCAGAACACTATTAAATCCAAGATATGTGAGTTTTAGTGACAGTATTCGCTCGAATAGTATGACGCCCAGCTATTTGGTGGTCCAACAAGAGTTGCCAGAATGGTGGAGGATGGTAGTTGGATAGATGTGGATAAGCGGACACTATAGAATACCTAAAAGTAAATAAAACTTACTGAAAAGCGTGAAGTTATCACACCGAGTCAACCCAGACCAGCCACCTCCGACCGACCCTCCATTCGTAACATCTGGCCTCTCCGTTGCATTAATGTGAGTTTATATGCAAAAAAGAGGCAGTTAAACCTAGTCACACCACTAGAAATAGACAATACTAGCCTTGGTTGAAGTTGTACACTGATTATGCCGGGAGAGTCGGCATTAATTGCACGAAAAGGCGAAACGAAACGATGTCTTATTGGTTATCGTGTTGCTTCTACAATAGTCACAGCTCTCACGGATCTGTTCACTACTGTAATCCTCGCTTATGGGTCGAACAAAGCTTTCTTTTGATATCCAGCGGTTGTTGCTTGAGATTTTTGATGTACAACGTGAGTTATAGGGGATGAAAGTCCAAGTCAAAGATCATTTAATCCGGAATAGTCATCAGAGGCGGGACGGAGAAGGAGAGGGGTACGGGGTGTGGTAGAACGCTCGCCATTAAGCTTCTAAAGAAGCCTTGTTAAAGTCTATTTCCGATTATCCATGTTAGCTCTGTCATTAAGATATTTGCATCCTTACAATCACACCCCTGTTGTTAAGCATTGCTCCCTGGTGGTGAGTGGAGGTGGGGAGAATTGTCCACAACGACTTTATTCGATTGATCTCTTTTTGATTCGGTCAGGATTGCCCGGAGGGCGCTTCAATTATGAAATACAGCCTTTTGGTCGATATTCTCGCGAGTACGATGCACCCGTCAGCTACTCTGGCTATCGCCGATCCATCAGCTTTTTCCGACGATTGATTTGACCACAAGAATTTCAAACAACGTGTTCAAATATTGCGACGACGTCCATGGCGTTTATGGATCTATTGGGTGTCTGGGAGACAAAATTAGCTGAGAATGGTGCATTGTCAATCCGGCCACGATGCAACAATCCGGCCACGATGCAACAATCCGGCCACGATGCAACGATACGAACCATGGACAGCAGCAAAGATTCGACCCATTTGCCGGTTATTGATAACCTCAACGTCCAACTTGTAAATGAAAAATGACATGGAAGGACCCTCGCGCTCAAGACGAATCTGGTATGAAGTAGACGTGCCTGTAGATGTTAGTGGTTTTTGAGCGGGTGTTGATCGCATGGGGGCAGATCCGGGGTGGGAGCCGACCCTGTCGACATGGCTTGCTATCTCATGTGGCTTGAAACTCCGATTGTTTGGTTGGACTCGTCCACAAGTTTTATTTTAGAGGCCTCTACATAGGCCAACCTCAAGTCTCAAGGGCTATGTCCGACCAAGTGAACAAGACGGACGCTCATGACTTGTATCGACGCTTTGTGCGACTCATGATCGAAGCCGAAAAGCAGCATTCAGACATGAAGAATGCATCAGTACTTTCATTGACAAAGTTTCTGGCGGAAATATCTGATCCAGTAGCATTTTCACGTATAAGTGATCAAATCAGGCTGGGGGAGTCGCGACTTTCTGAGGAGTCCGTGAATGTAAGGATGAGCGTGGTTTTGCACCTTTGATCTATTAACTCGACTTTACAGGCTACTCCGTCGATCTCCCCCTCATTGGTGGCGCCATCTCCTTTGCCTTGCCCCATATCTGTTCATTGTCCCTCTCCCACCACCGGCAACCCGCTAGAGCAGGAGCAGGACCGATTTAGTAGGGTTTTAATCATTTGTAAGCTCTGAAGAGAGGCTAATATGCCACTATAGTCCAAGGCCTTTCCTATCTGAAAGAAACCGTTGGGCAGGCCCGCGTGGTTCATCGAAAAGTTCCAATAACAGCCGCATTTGTAGAAAGCAAGCTTGCCAAAAACGAAATAACACCTGCTCAAGCAACTCAACTATATCGTACCAAAAAGATCCATGCGGTGCTTCCCAACTTCGACGCCAGAAGTGATGAGGATGGCTATCTCCTCCCTTCTAAGCTGCGAAGTGAGCAAAGTACGGCGATGTGTGTAAGTAATCCTACTAGTTTACGGAGGTAAACTTATGATGTGTTTTAGGCAGCCATCAGGACGCGGTACTCTGACCTAGAAGGCACAGTATGGTCAAAAATCAAAGTCGAAGAAGGACTCCTCTATTCTCTGCTCCTTAAATGCAAGGGAGAGGTACGAAACACTTTCTGCGCATCGTTTGACGAAGGAGTCGGGTCCCACTGGAATAAAACTATCCGTACGATTTTCACCTATGACTGGATGGCAAGCATGGCAACCGGAGGCTTGACATATCTGAGTTCTGGCCTTCCAGACGAAGCTAGAAGCGACTACAAATTTGTGTACGATCGATTCACCCAATTTCTGAAGAACAAGGTGGACCAACTGCACAAGGGAGGGCGCAAGCCGACATCTCTGAACGATGCAAGCACTCCAAAAATCAAGTCCAAACGTGTTTCTCGCAAGCGTCGCGTGAGTTATGACTCTCTTCCAAACTGAATATCTGACAAATGACCAATATCTTCAGAAGCATGATCAGCGGTTGGTAACCGCAAGCTTTGATGCCAATATGCGGCAACATTATGGTGCGCTGGCCGTCATTAGCATTGGAGGAATGAGTGACGAAGAAACCGACGACGAAGAGACAAACATTCGTGGTCAGAGGGTGTTGGGGGTTCGGCGACTTGCTTTTCGAAGTGACGCATATACTAATGCTAGCCACTATTTGGACGCTGTTGCACATTCTCACCTACATAGTAGGACGTTTCACCCGTACTCTCGTCCTGGACCGACCCCCCGAAAACCAAGAGTTCAGAAGACGACTGTTGGTCGAAGTGATCCACCTATGTGGTCTCCTCCTGAATTCTACAGTGACACTTTTATTAAGCAGGCCACCGATAGCAACATGCTGAAGGTCTTGAACAGAGGCGCATCTATTCCCAATCCTCTTCCAACCATTGAGGACTATAATCGATGGGCAATGGAAGGGGATATTTCTCTAGCAGAAGCATGGAATGCACACAAGTCTGATTGTGTAACATGTGGTCGTGATATGGATATGTCGTGATTTATGATTCGAAAATGGCGTAGTTACAGATACAATTAGTGATCAGAACTATTATGTTTTCTTTGCTGTAAACAAACGAAGGAAATGAACAATAATGATAGGCCCTTCAATCCAAATCAGGCGGTCGAAAAGTTCGACTCAGTTCAAGCTCCTTCTCAGTGTAGCCCTACGGACGAGGGAGCAGTGGTCGAATGAATCGTTGGTATTACCGGCGAGGATAAAATGCGAGGATATCCGAACTGGAGACTATCATGACGATACTTTCTGTAGACATCAGGGGCCCAAGAAATGTCTCTCTATATTTTGCACAGCGGAGCAGACGGGAACACTGGGTTCCAAGACATGAGCGCCTGAAGGTACGATAATGCACTAGCTCACGTTACCTGACGGATGTTGTTAGACAATGAGCAGTGCCGTGGCTACATCTCTTTCGGCATCAGTCAGTGTGGTATCATACTGAGCACTCAATTGCGACTGCGCTTTGGCTATTTGTAGTACCGCAGACTTCTCCGCCGTAATGTGCCCGAGGTGGCCCTGCCTCGTTTCGGGACCTGATATCACATTCTTGCTTGACCCCATTCCGGTGGTTGCGGTTCGTGGGAAGAGTTCACTAGACAGTTTTGGTCAAACATGAACGCACGTTTACAATAATTTACCTGTTCCAGGTATTGATGATGTATTTCTTCACTGTCTTAAAGTTGACGTCTTGGAACTGCTTCCGGATTACATCATACAGTTTAATGTAGGAGTAGCAGTCGTTACTGTAGCTCTCTTCATCTGAGAGGCAAAAGCGTAACTGTATACTGAGATTAGCCATGATTCAATACAAGGAAATCACCTACCATGATTGTGATGTATGCGATTAACTCGGGCGAGGCTCCCCGAATGTTGTTTTTGGAAGCATTGCATCTGCTCGTCGGAGGAATTGGTGTTTCATTAACCGCACTTGGCCCAAAGAGGATTACCCTGGCCGCCTGGGGGTTCACTTTAGTTGGCTCTGGGAGGTAATGAATTGATTTACTCGAATTAAGTAAGGTGAAATGAACAGGCGATCCAAAATTGACGCCTGCCCTTCTGGCCCCATATTGAGATCCCTCGCATTGGCCATGATAAAGTGAGGGAAATCCTGTACGGTCGGTGCGTGGACAGTGGTAAGAGACAAGGCTCGGACTCTATATTCGTGGGAGTTAGTGAGTGGCTGCTGACGACTGGTTGCATACTTTGGGTCATCCCAGTTAGCATTTAAGGGGCGCAGTAACTCAGCACACTGAGGATGATGAAAGCCCATTCGAGCTTTTCCTACCGAGTGCACTGGTTCTATCGGTGGTTCAAACTTGATGCCAGAAAATATGTAGGGCAAGTTCTCTTTGATGGTCTTGATATCGTTGCTCTGTGCTGATTCGTGACCTTTCCTTAACTATATTGATCAAAAAATGCATCCTAGTCACGGTGTAACTTACGGCGTCGCCTATGTTCCGTATGCTCATCTTGCACTCCCTTCGTCCTTGTCTGATCACATCCCGAACCAGGGGGTGGAAAGTACTTATCTGTTTGACAGCCTCCAGTAGATCTGAATCACTGTCTATGGTCCTTAAACACGGTCAAATCCCAACCAAAGTGCTCACATGTCGAATACGGGCGTTTCTCCCAGTTCGGCGATGAGGCAATCAACAAAATCATAAAGATTACACGTGAAATAAACAGCACGACATATGGTCTTCCCGATTGACGCTAGCCTAGTTCTAAGTCAGCCACATCCAGGAAAGGAAAATACAACTTACTGCTCAACAACTCGTTTCCGGTTTGTATCTTCGTGGTGAGTGCAACTGATATGTTTCCCGGCGCTGCTTTCCTTAGTGTTGGCCGTCTTAAGTCGCTTGTTCGGCGGGAGTGATTCTTTGAAGTTGAATGGCAAGCGTCGTTTGCCTGTCTGAGCTTTCGGTGAGAACTGACATGAAATAATAGAAAAATTCTCTACAGAAGCGGAGGAGCCGTCAGAGGATGTGGTCATTGCGTTAAATACGGATGAGGGCAGGTTCAACTTATACTACACGTGGCCATCAGTGGCGAGTCCTTCTCCAAGCATATGCGTAAGATGGAAAGTCTGAGTCGTGCTTGTGTTGGAAGTACATGAGTGTTGATCTGTGTTATGGGATGGCAGCGAGATGACCGGTGTAAGACCAGTTAGCGTGCCCACTGTATTGACTATATAACATAACTTCGTATAGCCAATGTAAATGCGAGGTGGTAACTCACCTCTAATGTCGACCACCCCATCCAGATAAAGTCCTTCGCTTCCGTTTATTGCTAGAAATAATCTCAAAAGCAGAGAGGTACTCGATAACATCTTTAGAGCACCTAACGGCGACGATATATTCGTGAAGAAACATTACCTGTTGACGATTTTCGTTCCTGAACACGTCCTTCCTTTGCTTCGATAACATGCTGGGGATGTTTCACCGCAACAGCAATAGAAATGAACACACTGATTACGGGCGATGGGGGACCCCTCGGATAAGACAAGCGGGGTTGCATCCTACTCTTGGGCAAGAGTAGATCCTTGCAGGTGAGTTCCCACTGTCAGAATTACGCTGCGACCACCTGTGATTCGCTTGTGGGTAAAATCATCAAAGCGTTCCACGAGGAATACCTCGAGGTTGAGACATGGAACGCGGTGGATTGAGGAAACACAGGGGCACCCGTCACCCAAGGTCAATGACGCATTGGCTGAGGAGGCTTTAGGCCATTAAACCGGTGCAAGAAAGTTCCCGCGGAGATTGAAATTGCAAACATCTGACCACAGCCCGCGGCTACTAAGGGGCTAGAATGTCATGAAGGGGATGAAAGCTGCGACTTCACACGTGTATCGATGTATTAGAGAGGCATCGGTCCCTATCGATGTCCTACGGACTCGGGTTCATACATAGTATCCAACGAAGGGCCCACTAGTTGTTCATCTTCCAATATGGATAGGTTTGGGGTGCCCCACAGGCTGCGGCCCTACAAAAGGGCTTTGAACTCATCCTCCGGCACTATTCCGAGCAGCAGAGTGTAGAGCGTGGGCCCTAAAGGATGTCCGTTCACGGACGAGCTCTATGCCGATGGGAAATGCAACTTTGCCCCGATGTGGAAGCCAGACGTCAAAGTGGTTCACCTCAAAAGATGCCATTTCCATACGCAGAAAACGAACTACCGTATCAGGATTGGTTTGGAGCAGTGACATGCAATCTTCGTCTTCCATGCAATCTTCGCCTTCCATGCATTAACCCCTTATACCAACAGGTGACGTTCATTTGGGCTTCTTATCATCAACATGTCAGCGATTTGTTTCAACAGGACTAATCGCCGGTGGTCTGGCGGAAGTTACAGAAGGCCCACATCCAGCTTGAGGGACAACTCGTCGAAAAGTTTGACTCAGCCACCTTCTGGGCAGGAGAAAAGCCGCCGCTTGATATTGACACAACATTTCAAGAGATAAATCGAACTTAGAAGCCTTGACCCCAACTCATCCGACAAGGTCACCCCGTTGAAAAGGAGACACCAACTACGCTGGAACCTCAGGCTCAAAGAGACCCGCATCTCCATACCTCAGCATATCTCTATCCAAGGGCCGAGCACTTCTAGGGGAAACGTCTACCCGCTTCATATCTTCACACCAGCCTGTCCTACCCGGCCCTCATCCGCAACTCTTACTATCCTCTAAATATGCCGTTGACCCCACACGGCTCACTCTACAACTCGTCTCAATTCGCATTTGGACTACTTTATTCACTCCCGTGCGGTCCTAACGTTCCCCTTTAGTTAGTATCGCAACCCCCTCGATCATGTAACGCGCCGCTCGGAAAGGACGCGAAGGGAATCGTGTATATAGAATTCATGAAGAACCGACATGGGCCCTCAAGGGGCCCGAAACGGCGCACTACAAATACAGATATCATCATCATCGTCATCATCATCACCCACTGCGTCCCCAAATCAAAGGGCCGGGGAGAAGTCAAGACTCTAGGACCCAATCTGATGGCGCTGTACTAAGAATGACACCATACGAAAAGATTTTGCCAGAGAACAGGTCGGAAACCTGGTTTCATAACCGCTTCAAACTACGTGCCAAACGAAAGCTTAAACTCTAACGGTGTCCCGCTCGGCATAAAACTTCAATCAGGCGCTTTCGAATGTATGACATCATGTGTCAAAACTACATTTGTGAACAAGACCACCGGGCCACTGAATGCCAGTTTTTTTTGGGCCTCAATCACTTATTACTCAACGCATGTCTTAGATGCGCAGAAAAGACATGATTGTATCTTCACCCATTCAACCCCAAAGAATGGGACTATTGTCTTTTAACTGCGATCTTTTGAAAATTATAGATACTTCCTGCTTCAATCAGTGAAATCTTCCCCCGTGGATTGCCATTGGCATCCGGACTGGTGCTTCGTCCGTCAGAATTATTTGTCTGCGTCCAAACTGCCTGAAGCGATCAAAGAGTACTTTAGCATAGAGCAAGCCGCGGTTCCATATTCGATGCCACTCACCCAGAGCGAGATAGAAGCTCTTGCTGTACCAAAAAGTAGAACGTCGGGTACACGCCGAATCATACAAGTCGACACCTGTCCCAAATGATCAGCTCAACCGGTCCCTCAATGGTCCTCTCATATCGCAAAGACATCCAGTATCTGGGTGAGCTTTTTACAGGTCGTACAGCCAGTTGCTGCGGTGCCACCAGGTCTGCATAGGGGAACGGACAGCGAAGCGGCGTCCAGAATGTGGTAACGCGCATTAAGAACCAGAAATGGACAGCGGTCCAATGGAAGAGCGAGTTTGTCGTCGATAAGTGCAAACCATTTGAGGAGAAAAACGGTGGTATCCCTCATAACCAGGTAGCAGGGGCGGTAGTCGAGACGATTGAGAAGCTCCCAAGCCTCTGGATGCAAAATGGGCAGACGACTTCATCTTCATCCAGTACCCAACGTCGCCGTAACGACTGTTGGGTTATCCCAATAGGAGTGCGAATACTCGACGGCTGCGTTGGATCACCGACTGGCGGTCATGGTGCGTCGCCGCCGCTGGTGACTTTCTTACTTAATAACAAATATTGTCATATGATCGTTGGAGGGGATAGACAAACATTGGATTATCTACGAATTTTGTACGGTACATTGAGACGTCTCAAATTGCTAGAACCAACAAGATGTACACACACATCAAAACGAGTAGGTGAGAGTGCTGACAGCCAACGACTCTATATAGACCCCCTCAGGGGTGGCTCGACATGGTTCATGCGACCACAGAGCTGCTGAAAGATCAGGAGATCATCAGCTGAGGGGGTCGGTCGAAATCTGATGCGTAGCCTGAAAGTAATCTGTAAGTACGTGACGAAGAGGG
>KN824286.1:36033-51632 GCA_000827415.1 Serendipita vermifera MAFF 305830 | reverse complement strand
ACACGGTTCATGCGACCACGGAGCTGCTGAAAGATCAGGAGATCATCAGCTGAGGGGGTCGGTCGAAATCTGATGCGTAGCCTGAAGGTAATCCGTAAGTACGTGACGAAGAGGATGAAGATATACACACATATCAAAGCGAGTAGATGAGAGTGCTGACAGCCAACGACTCTATATAGACCCCCTCAGGGGTGGCTCAACACGGTTCATGCAACCACGGAGTTGCTGACGAGATCAAGAAAACAGAGAAGGGAGGGAGGGGGAAAGATGGAAAAAAGGGTTAGGGGTCACAAGGGGGATTATATACCAAGAAAACGAAGCTCCGTCTGCTTCTGTGGAGCCCAAGCCACAGCCGCGGCACTCAACGTTTTTGCCAAAAAATCATTAGCTAGCCGGGAGAATGCCTGATGGCCAGCCCCTCGAATTCAAAGGGCCTGATGGAGGTGTGCATGACAAGCTGATGTGTAACTCTCAACGTTAGCAATCAAAGGAAGGTCCGGCGATTCAAATAAAGTTGTGCTGAGCGCAAAGCGTTTTATATACAAGTAAAATCACGGTCAATTGTAACCCCAGATACACTATTCCACGTTTTCAACATCAAAATGCAGCTCATAGAGCGGATCTTCTTCATGAATCGGGGCCTCTTCGAGCAAATTGATCGCTCCCAGGTGATCGATCGCCAACTTGTTGCATTGGGGGGTGAGATGACCGAGCAGGCGCTCTGGGTGCAAAATATTGGCGAGTCGTTCGCAGAGTCCAATTCTCCCGTCATCTTGGTCAAGATCCTGTGATAGGTGGGAGCAGTTTTGGGGAGAGAGCAATGACGAGGATTGCAGCTGGCGGAGGTTGACACTGAGCTAGAGTGGCCCACTGCCTGACTCGTTCTCTCGGATTGCACCCAATATAATGCCTAATTCAAATGGAGTGGATATGCTGAATATTACGTCTTCACTCTTTTGGGCAAGTATGGCGTAGAACTGCTCCTTCTTTTCTTCTCGGGTCTCAAGAGTCGACAGAACGGGACGATCAAAATACGCATAGCATATTATGTCGCCTCACAACTGAAATACATAAATGGTTGCAGCCAATTATTTCGCGGTTTTCATGAGGATGCGTGAAACCAGCTCGATTGGGTGTATGTGAGCATGACGGCCTTCGTCACTACACTCGAGGGCCTTCACCAACCTGTAGAGGTGGAGGGAAACACCGGCAGCGAAGACATTATGCCTGAGCCACTATCATGGCATCCTCCTCAGCAGTTGTCAATGAACGTACGGTACCGTCACCTTACCCCCTTTTCGTGCGCATTACCTTGGTCCCTGGGGTAGTTGCGAGGATGGTCACCGCCAGTTTATTGCGTCTCTCGTGATCGTTCATTCGCCCATAGGGATAATCTACATTTATCATCATCTCGTGCCCAACTCTACGATACGTCTTGGTGCCAGTCCCATACCCGTTTTCTCAGCATGGAATAAAATAGGACTACTCTATATCCATGTATTTCTCTCGCAAACTTACCTCTTTTTTGTCTACTCTCCACTATATTTGCCCTCCCCTCATCCCAAACCAGACCAAAGCTCGCTCAACAACGCCTTTTCCTTCGCATTCTACTGTTGAATTCTCTCTAGTATACTAGTCTTTGAGCTTCGCTTCGCCTGTTCGACCCCAGCATGCATCTGCTGCCAGTCAAACCGCCCCGTTTAAGCGATTCCCGTCTTCCATGTAGAACTCATACTGAAAACTGCAATACCATAGATTATGATTCACGTACGTAAGAGTGCTACCGGTTCACGGTTCACGAGGATAAGACGTGTTATGTACACAGGAAATATACAAAAAATTTCGATCGACGGATATATGATTGATTCCATACCATAATGTTTGCGTATTTAGTGGCGCGCATCCTCTTGAGACGGGCTGGTGGCCCAATAGTTGCACCATTGTAGCATAGCGTCCTGATCAACTACCCATTCTTCCCGGATCTTTGGGCGTGAAAATTTTGCGGGAATAGTGAGTGACGAGAGGTAACCATCTTGAGGAGCAGGTCAAGGATCGAGGGGTAGTAGCATCAGGCCAGTTGGGACGTAATGAAACAACATGCCCCACAATCCAAGACCAGTATTAGAACGCGTTTGGAGTGCTTGTGTCAGAATCTAGGACATTAGACTCCAAACTGAAAGCAATTGTACGGGATAAAGACGGAGAACCAGAAAAGGCAAAAACAGCCACGGCATTGGAAAGCGTGGGAGTGGCGAATACGATGCTATCAGATCTCATAGTTTCATGGTGGTCGATTTAGATATGGAGTTGAACCATGCTTGGAGACGACCCGTCCTGAAAGGCGTAGGCTTTTGCCATTTGAGCACCCCAGACCTGTTCCATTGTCACGGGTAAGCGCTTGTACTTTTTGGGGTGGACTACTTACCAGGACAGGCTCCAGAGCCAGCATGTGCCACCAAACATGTCTTTCAAAGGTAATCGCTTGGTCGTTTTCCGGGACAGGCTTGAATCCAAACCCCGGTAGCCAGATTTGTCGGGAGCTACAGTTCTTGATATGCAATTTCCAATCTTCTTTCTTGCATCCTTCACTCAATATTTGGTAAGTTGAGCGAGTTTTGGGTAGCCGATAACAAACCGACGTACACGATAGTAATCACGTAAGATTACATGAAAGTTGCATCCGTCACATGTGTAGAAGCTACCAGTGGTTGAAGATTCTACTTTATCATATACAGCGCACACCTTTACGCCGAAAAGAGGACTTTCCGTTGAATAGCGGCTAGTTGCTCGTCGTCCGCGGTCGCTTGAAAGAGGTTCCAGTTGCTCTCCGGCGTTTCAACAAAAGATAATGCTTGCATGTGCACCGTAGTAGAAACCCGCGGGGGTCAGGGGGAGGAGGAGGTCATGACCTTGGTCGGTTACAAGGGCCTTAAAAACGGCTGCTTGCATGTGGTAGACCCAACGGTCATGGGACAGAAGAAGATGGTCCGAATGTAAGAATGGGTTGTCCCGTATAAAAAAAATTCCATCATCGAGCGGGTGGAAAGTGCGGTGGCTCCACCCCTCGGGATCAATTGACAAAGACAGGTGTCAGAAAACGAAACCAAACAGGGATACATTTAGGGTTAGTTGATAATGGCCTCAGTGACAGAACCATCACCGTACACCAATGCCAACGCTTCGGGTAGCTAGCTATTCATGACCAGCGATGGGCTGCTTCTGTACCGCTTCTGATAAGCTGGGCGATTGTATTATGACACGATTTGACACTGTGAAGGAGGATAAACAAACTGATGAGTGCCGGCGGCGGCTGCGACCGAGAAATGAAGGTTTGTCCCTATATTTAGGGCGTGTTTATTGGTGTACGCACCCTTGAAAAGATGTGGGGCCAAGAAAAAGGACTTGATAAAAGAAGATATAGACGGTTGTCGGCCCCACTGATGCTAGAAGCTTCATGGGTTCTGATACGTGCGCATACGAGTTTTACTCGATACTATTAGTGGGTTTGACGGAGTGCAGATGTGGCGTAGTTTGGTTGTGGCCTAAGGACGGACCTATGAGGTAGGGTTCCAATTACAGAACCATCCCCTTATCGTTGACCCAAACAACCGAAATGTCATAACTAACCAGTTGCAAGAAATCTGGAGTGAAAAACCATTTTCAATTCTCAACGAGATTTCGATGGTCAACCTAGTCGTGCACATCTGATCACCAGGCCAATAATAGGCATCACCGACCAACAACTCATTTCCTCCAACTGAGGGCTGAGTGACAGCCTTCCAGATATTGCAAGTTTTAAGAACTTACTGTGTCGTACAGTGTAACCGTTCACTTAAGCGACGGTGGCCATAGAATCCCATCCATAGTTACTAAATCGATATACTGTTAGTTAATAATAGGTTTCATGACGCTTTATAGACGCAAGTAGGCTTTGGCGAAGGCCGCACGCTTTCTTGAGGCTTGGCACTGGGTACAAGGCAGGGCCAAACTCTGGGTTTCCAAATATACGGTGTGCTCCCTCGACCTCTTAGATTCCCGATCACCTGAACCCTTAAAATCGATAATATACGTATATAGGAGGTGCTTCTATCTCAATTCAAATTTTGGAGATATAATCAGTCAAATTCAGCCCGTTGAACGGGTACACGGGACAGCACAGCAAAGGCACATATCTTGACTATTTAACGGCTGCTATCGTAACGATATTGTGGTGCCAACAAGCCAGTGTCCCGATCACCGCGGCTTCGAAACTAGGGGCGTCAACCCATTGCAGCTTCCTGAAGTTATCACCACAATACCATGTCATTGGACCAGTGTAATCCGATAAGATTGGCGTGCATATGCACCATACTGCATCAACCAGGCTTTGGGGAAGCCTCAAAAATCCTTGAACTACTCGTTCCGAATATCTCTCTTCTTCTTGACGAGACTCGTGGAAAACTATCGATTGAATGGGAGATTTGCCGATTTCACCGTAAAAGCAGAGCATTTGGAGCTTAGCGGGAAGTCGCTCTAGTAGGTCGATCACAGAATATGTTACGCCATAAACGTATAGTGTTTCTAATCGGTCCATGCCGGCTATCGTCAATCCGAGGGGCTGTACTATATTGTCCAAGAGCATATGGCTATGTGGGTTATATCCCCGTGGAGCAAACTGGATGGCGAGGTGTAAGAGGCCCAATCGTAAGGCCCGCAGACCATGCATAACTGAGGAGGATGCATCTGACTCTATCATTTCAGCATATAAAGTGATGTGTAAACAAGTGATCTGTGACCTGAGTCCGAGAAGCACAGACTGGATCGAGCTGATGACTTCTGGCCAGGGAGCATCTCTGGAATCTGGGGGGCACAATGATAGTGCACGTAGCTTCCGGCAATGAGAGAGACGGTGTGCTGCGCTTGAGGGAACTATGGCGCTATTGAGGGAGCGAGTGTTTACGGACTCCAAGAGCCATTGAAACAAAGGACCGGCAAACTGGACTTGCTCCAAATAGCGCAGACTAGGAGAGGCGACTTTTGTGGGTAGATTCCATTTGTAGGTACTGGGATAGATGTGCTGTACGGTCAATGACTTGAGATTCCTGATGTACATTGCATCAGTATTTAAGTGGATAGCATAAAAATTGAACGGTAATCACGGCGTAAAGTGCAAGACACTGCAAAGTAACTGCTCTCGTAGGTTAATATGGCGTTCGCGGTCCCCAAGACCAAGCTTGATGTTAATATCAACCCGAAGCACTTGCATGTGAATTCCAAGCGGCGGGTGGGTTTTAATCTTGTGTAGCAGAATTGAAAGCTGACTGTTACGATCTACCAGCACGGTGGAATAGTAAGCAATCATAGCAGATCCGTACTGAAAACGTTGTTAGTAGTATAAGGCTTCGAGTACAGACAAAAATTACCCATGTTTGACAGACCAACATGACGGAGGAAGCTACACATGTGCGCTCTCGGAAACAGGAGGTCCCGCTCAACAATTGGAGGATGAGCGCGGTCAAAATCTCATTTGGAAGGGAGTAAATTGCCATACTTATATCAGAACTGAGCAGTGTTTTCTCTCTGAACAGACGGATTGGTAGGCTTTATATGAGAAACAGGTTCGACACCAATACTTGCCGATGAACTCAACCACGCATCAAAATGTGTATGTAAAGGTGTAATCAATGCAACACCATACTATGGACGGATTTGATTTGAGTGAGCAGATAATGCCATCCCGACCTAACTGTTGGTTCGAGAAGGCCTTTGTCGGCGTTGAACGTGCCCATTTGCCATGAGTTTACTCGGCTCCCATGCTTGAATAGACACGGCCTTCTAGAGGGAGAAGGGGCTGAGCCAGGAGACGTCGACGGAGAGGAAGTCGCCTGTCAGTGTGACCAAAATGAATTGGTCTCGTGTAGAGAGGGCCCTGGGTGGCGTTATTATATTACTACCTTTCTGCTCCTGCCACGAGCCCCTCCCTCATCGTCACGACGAGATCAGGTCCACATCACTCTTTCTCCCATCTCTTCCCATCCTTATTTGCCGATATCCAGGCAAAAGTCATGTTCTGGGCCAGAGCAGGTGTTTTTCCAACCCAAATTACCTTATCTCATTCCACAGACTGTCCGCCCACCTCCTGGTGACCTTCCACTCAGTAGGAGAGCCAACCTACAACCCTAAGCACCGTTTGTTGCTTGCCACCCGCCGACTGTCGTGTTTCTTTTGCATTGCCTTTTTGGTTGTCTCCGCACCACCCTTTCCCTCGTTGAACTCTGGGCCCCTCATCCCCGCAACTCTTCCTTCGTCATCCACGACAGATTCTTTGTGGTGGGGCTCTCCACCTCTGACAGCTCTTCGCGAGGGTCGACTTTAATAAGTGTCACGAACCGCTCCGATAACACCATCGCCGCCTTCCCCCTATCATTTCCCCTGTCTCCGTCTCGGTCCATCCTCGGCTTCGTCCCTATATAAAGCCCTTTGTATTCCTTGCTAGTTCGTTAGCGAGAAAATCACACCAAGGACCCGCCCACCTTTTTCCTTCATACGCGTGATCTAAGCTCAGCGCACATCGCTCGTTCCTCGCGATGCTCTCCTCACCTTCCTCCATCTCCGCGAACCCCCCTATGCGCTCGTCTCCCTCGTCGGCACTGCCCCGTCGTCCTCAGTACCTTCCACGGTCCTGACATAAGACGTAGAAAGAGAAGCATAGCAATCAAATACTAATATAGTCATATACGGCAGAAAACATTTCCTAGCTACTAATAGGAGGGAGGAAACTGATCGGGCGATCACGCTGCCACTTTCGCGCGAGTTCCGGCGACATTTTCCACAACGCTGGTATTTCGACAATTGGACGCGTGAAACCTGTGCCGGTGGTACCCTCGTCGTAGCGACATTCGGTCGCAACAAGAAGGAATCTATGTAGACTATCTGCTGAGTTGGGGTAGTAAATCGGTAACGACACCATATGCCCAACGACCCAGGGCCAACACTGCGAGCCAGAGTGATCAAGGTCCTCTGATGTGATTGTTTCAGGGTACCAGTCTTCGTCACCATTCACTACACGCTCTTGCGACGACGGACCGTGAAAGGTTGCGCTGAACAAGGATCCCTCTACTAAGTCAGAGTCGAAGCGAAGCGAGTCGAGACTCATTTGTCTTGAGCGTCGACTTCGATGAAATAATGGAGCCGTGTTGGAAGGTATCCATCCAAAGCGCAATACGCATTGGCCATTTTGGCACCACACGCCTGGATCGTCAAATCAATAAGCGGCAATGCAAATTCAAAGGAAGTGCATACCAGAACAGACCTAAGGATGATCATGCGCCACCATACGTTTCGTTCAAACTTGACCACTGCTTGATCCTCGGCGTTAGATATGTGTGCAAGGTGAGGTGGCCATAGGTACTTGACACCACACGTCACTCGGTGCATCTTCCGGTCTGCCTTTTGGCAGCTTCGGCTCTGTATATGTTGGCCCAGGGGCAGGTAAGCACCTGAGCTCGGAAGCATGGTGGGAGTACGTAGTAGTAATCACGTACGATAGCATCACAGCTACATGCCTCGCATGCATATGTTTTAGACTCCGTGTTGCAAACGATGCACACCTCAGGTGCATTCAAAGGATTGCTACGTTGGACTTCAGCACGCCCCACAGGGCTGAGCATCTTCTCGAGGACATCCCAATTGTTCCCGACAACTTCTGCCATAAAGTAGACGCGTTAATTTGGGGTGGGGGCCAGGAAATGCGGTTGTAGGGGATGGAACACGAACGCTATAAGGACGGGTGAGGGGCTTCTAGCGAGGTGGAATTTGTAGAAAAAATGGCAAATAAACTTTAAGTATATTTCCGGACATGTGTTTCGGCAGGCCTTGATTGACTCGGCGGTCAGATGGAATTCGTCGGTGTTGTCGGAGGTATAACATGTTAAATTTACGGAATTTGCGTACTGCCGTCAAGAAAACCCTTTACATAATGAGCGTGTTACGGAACCATGAACATGTATGACCACGGTAGGACTGACGGTCGGGTCATAGCAGGAGTATGCCGAAAAGTGAACAGGTAGCCGGTGATAATAGAAGGACTATATACAGTTTGCTGGCGAATTCACGTTGATTCATAGCGCAAAATGGTTGCTTGGCGAGTCGGCGAAGACTTCCAGCGACACCCATTTGAGTCTCCAGAGAGTGCCAACGTTCGTGGTAGAGATCCATCTGGCGATTTTCCCTGCATTAAAAGCCAGTGCTCGAACGAGCGATCTCAAAATCTAGCTTGATGCGCTTGAGTCTGTGGATATCGACGAAACAGCGCAGGCCGCGCCAAATTTGGGACCAGTACAGGAAAATGTAGGGAATTGAAGTTGCCAGTATGTGCACCAGCCAGGATTCAGGCGGCGAGGACGCGAATAGACACAGCACGGGCGGAGCACAAAACTACGCAGAAAGTCAGAAACATTGCGTTGAGTACCACAAGTAGGGCGAATTACCCATATAATCGCGCGTCAAATCCAGAAGATGCGACGAGAGTGACCCCAAAACGAGCGCTTCCCGATGCCGATCAGCACCTGCAGACGAAGGCACGAAGGCACGAAGGCGACGTGCACAGGGCCACGAACAAATAAAACCCCTCTACCAACGATCAGAAACCTGTACCAGAGGTGGCCGGGAAGATAACAACGTCGGCGAAGCCTTGAAATACGAAACCAAGCGCTAGGGAGATGATCAGCGACAAGGCAGCCAGTTCTTGAGGAGATATACGTACATAAACAAGTCCAAGACGCAAAGGCACTGCCAGAGCGTTCGGCGAAACCATCGAAAGAGCGAAGGCCTACAAAAACAGCGGATCGACATTTAGCACATCAGCGTACAAACAATGTTTAGAGCGAAGTATAAACGTACTCAGTATCCTTTGGGCGGTTCTCTTGTGGTGCACACAGCCGACTGGCTACGAAGGCGGACAAGCAACGACGAGGTGAGGGGATTCGGCAAGCATCACGAAACAAGAACAGCAGCCAGATCCAGTACAGCAATTTTTTTGGAAACTGTTTGGGAGCATTTTGGCAGGTTGAGGGAAGTCGACGGTGAGGTCGACGGCGAGGTCGATGAAGTTAGGTCCAAGTTGACGGGCACGGTGGCACGACTACTGACCACAAAGCACGACACTAAAAACCGTTCGAAGATCTTCGATTATGTTCCAAATCCGCGATATCAAAATCTTGGAACCATGGTTCGCTGCCGGCCCCAGTCGATGGTTGTATCACTGCCGTGGGGTGTATTGTCCTTGAGCCGGTCCTCGTTCTGGGTGGCTCAGCCACACGATTCATTCCGGTGAGAACTGTTCCCACTGCCTGACACGGCTGATACATAGGCTTTGTTATCAGTTCAATACATCAATGCGAGTTATGCCTCACTTAACAGCTTGCCCTCGAATATGACCTTTTGACTTAATTTAGTGCCGTGGCCTCACGTGCGTACGTAGTCTACGAAGTTCCTGCCATTTCATTCAACCCTATTGCGGACAGTTTTGTAGCCATAGGCATTGCCTATCATGCATTAAGTACTATTGCCGAAGGCAAAATACTACGTCCCTGAGCTGTAAGTTCGCTGTTGTTTGGATGTTAAGTTCACAGTAGACGTATAAGGCAAGGAAACCATACCTCAAAGAACGAATTCACTCGACTAACTGCGGCCTCAACGATTGCTTCTTCAACGTCTGAGGGCATTGGGTCTGGATCATATGACTGTTTATACGTTTCTTGAGGGTCCCAATCATCTTGATGAGGACCGGAATTAAACCCCCAAACGTTGAGGCATCCCTGCTTCCAGGCCGGATTTTGATGAAATAGGAGATATTCCAGTACCTCCATTGCCTCTCGATGTGTATCAACGGTGGGAGAATGGTCCCCTTTGGGCTCGACCGAAATCAATTCATCGAATGCCCGATCTTCAAGCTCCTTCTGTGCAAGAGAACGCCCCTCCTTTTCCTCCCAGCCCTCCTTTCGCCGACTAGCTACAACCAGTGCCCAGGCATGTGCCGTTCCCGGCGACAGCGACCATCTCAGGCGACGTCTATGATCCTCAGCGGAACAATGGTTGTTATCAAATGAATCGAAGGATTTCTGCATCATCCAGACGGTGATTGCTCCGACATCGGCCTCTGTTAATGTAGTGTGATGTATAAAACCGGATGTTGTGACGGCCCATGCTGTATTGAAATCAGACCGCAGAGCCTTCTTTGATGTTGTTTTCAAAAGGTCGACTTGGCGGCGACAAAGCACTGAGGTGCATTCTGCCGTATGTTCGTGATTTGGTCCTTGCTTCATCATCTCCTCAAGAGCAGAGTGATGTGGACTGAGGATTCGATCCACCTCTTCTGTGGCTTGGGAGTTATAACCGGTGAAATGAGCAGTATCTTGATCAATGACTATGTCAGAATCTGTGATACGGAATTTGCTCGCAAACTCCCAGCATCCAAACTATAGAACCATAAGTGCCTAATCAAGCCAATGTCAGATGATTTTACGTACTCGTACTTTTCGTCTCCGGACATGGTTCCCAATACACAAATCCTGCAAGCTCTTGAAGGGCACCAGTGAAACGGGCAATGGTGCAGGAGAGGTGCAGTAACGATTCCCCCTCCACCAGGATACCCAGTAATCTGATTCGACATCGGCTGGATCCATCGCAGAGAGCAGAATCACGGGGTAATGATAATTGCCATGCTTCGCCAAGAACGCAATGCCTGGTCTATTGAGTGGATGGAGATAAGAAATACCGTTAGTGCCGCCACTCGTAGGAAATCCACATTATCAAGATTTAATGCACTCACTGTGTTGCCATTTTATTTTTTCTGCTAATTATAGATGGAACTCGGTCCTTCAATCTCAAACTATCAAGCCCGGGAGGGTCGCAATCATGGCACTCAAACCCTCTTGCTGCGCGCCTGTGAAATAGATGGTGACCAAGGGTCAAATACCCTCCACCTTTTGGCATACACGCGATGTGCGTGCATTTACTGCAATTGGTGCATTGGAAGGTGCCAAAATCCGAAGCGGGAATGTAGTCTCCTTTGCGACCACAACGACAGTTCAGAATCAAGACTTTCTTTCGATCCGGTTGAAGAGGTCTAGAAACTCTGGGTGACACTTGTAACAAAGGTGAGGGCTCGTTCATTTTAATGTCAAGGGCAGGAGATAATCCTCGGTCACAACCGGCTAGAAAGTGAAAATGGAATGCTTAGCTCCGCTAGTATATATGCGTTAAAGGGATCACGTACCTCCGTTTCTAGTATGATCCATGGCTCCTTGCTTGTCAGGAGTCGATGGAGCTGGCCCACGAATCATGGATAGCAAGTGCGCTTCGAGTGATGTTCCATCAACGGTAGGGCTTGTCTGATTCGCACTGGGTTTGCCAATAGGCACTGATCGTTTTTGAGTTTCTCCTTGCCTAGAAGCTCTGGGTGACACTTGTGACAAAGGTGGGAGCTCGTTCATTTTAATGTCAAGGACGAGAGATAACCCTTGGTCACGACCGGCTAGAAAGTGAAAATGGAATGCTTAGCCCCGCTAGGATATATGTGTTACAAGGATCACGTACCTCCGTTTCTGGTATGATCCATAGCTTGACTATTAGGGGCTGTGGATATGGCTGGCTTAGAGGAGCCTTCGTCGCCGTGATTCATTAGAGCGAAATCCCAGGTTCGATAACGTGAACGTAATTTGGCACTGTCGATTTGACGCCATCCTTCCAGATGGACCCCTAGTTCATACTCTCCAGTTATGGTCCTTGGCCCTACTTGAGTATGGAATGACGTTCGGAGGTGTTGACACGCCAAGTCAAAGAAGCTACCCTGCAAAGTCTCCGCGTTTATCAAGTGATAAACGTAGCTGTTGATCGCCTTTGATGGCGAGCATTGCATGGAAACACGACCACACAGATCTTCAATTGTCTTCGATGGATCAACCAAAACCATTTTTTGTAGATCATCATAGTGAAATAATGTATTTGAGGAAGAGTGGCGGAAGTGGCTCGTAAAATGCTCAAATTCCGCTTCATATTCGATCCTTCCAACCAGCTCGTAGGTTACGCGTGCGTCTCCGAAGGCAAACCTTGCGGGAATCTCGTAGTCACCTTGATGACCGTCCTCTTGTCGAAATATCATAACAATTGGAACCGATAATGGGCGTTCGGTTAGTGAAGCTGGAGATTGGCTGGTGCACTGCTTGTGCCAGCATACAATAGCCGTTGATTTCCAGCGCTCTTGTGATGCCCAAGCGCCCAGGTCTGGTCCTGCATAGGGAAGGTCGAAACCGCATTTTATATATGATGCTAATTGAGCGTGTAAAGCCACAGGTTGACCGCAGAGTCTGACCTCGGCCAACGAGTAACCAAATAGTTGCGCTGCTGGGGTAAAGTTGCAGGAAGCTCCCAAGAGAGTAAAAAACCAACCCTAGAGAATGTTTGGAATTAGTTCTAGTCATGCGAAAGGAGGTTGAATGCACTTACCCATGGTGTATCGAGTGTCCCAACAGGTCCAGCAGTAAGCTTGGCCTTAGCAATGGCCTCAGCGAATGCATCTCGTGAGGCAGTAAGACGTGCCTCCAAATCCTTGGCACATGTTTCGTACAACATGGACCGCTTATGCATGTGTTCGACTAGTAGGTGCCAAATGTGCGCCGGATTGTGGATATCGTCTCCGGCAGAAACCTCTCCAAGCTTGCGCCACAGTTTTATGTTCTTCAAATAGCATACATAGAGAATTTCAAGTGAGGAATCCAACCAACATAAATTCTTTGCCCAAGCAGGGGCTGGATATGTTGTGTGATTCGCACTGGGTATGCCAATTGGCGCTAATCGTTGTTGGGTTACTCCTTGCTTGTCAGGAGTTGGCCCACGAATCATGGACAGCAAGTGCGCTTCGAGTGTTGCTCCATTAACGGTAGGGCTTGTCTGATTCGCACTGGGTTTGCCAATAGGCACTGATCGTTTTTGAGTTTCTCCTTGCTTAGAAGCTCTGGGTGACACTTGTGACAAAGGTGGGAGCTCGTTCATTTTAATGTCAAGGACGAGAGATGACCCTTGGTCACGACCGGCTAGAAAGTGAAAATGGAATGCTTAGCTCCGCTAGGATATATGCGTTAAAGGGATCACGTACCTCCGTTTCTGGTATATTCCATGGCTCCTTGCTTGCCAGGAGTCGATGGAGCCGCCCCAAGAAATGTGGATAGCGACTGCGCTGCAGAATTCGTTCCATTAATGGTGGGAGTCGGTACCTTGACTGGGCTTGACAATGTAGCGGCACCGTTGGATGTTCTCTCCAGTAGTTTTGTTAGAAAATCTTGTGCTGTGGCTTCCCTAAGGTTTGGATGTTGGTTGTTTGGTGAGGAAGTATTCGGCGTTGGGGTCTGATGATGTGGTTCTGATGCAAGCCCAGCATGCATATCCTTGACAAACCCTGCAAAAGAAGGAACCCGTATGTCTAAAGTCGATGGGGTTGGGGTCCACTCGTCAACAAGTTTGAGCACAAAGATTCGGTATTGGTTCCATCGGGCGTCGACTTGCTGGAGATTTCCTGACATTGTACGAAAAATATGAAGTAAACTCTTGATGTTTAGATAGTTGTAGACGAAGAACAATAAAGACCGGCGACGAATAGATATGAGTTACAAAAGCCCTGCACATTGAGTTAGCTCAAACACCACGTGTACCATTGAAATCGCAGGTTGAATATTTGTATTCTTACCTTCCAGTCCAGAACCGCCGTAAATATATTGAAAACTGCTGCTAGCCTGGTCTTATGGAAGCCGTATGTACGAGGAGTCGATTTTTTTTTTTCCTCGTGCCGACCCGCGACAACCACCACCTGCCGGTATCGAGACTCGAGAGGCAGCGCAGGTTGAGTTATACGAATCTGATGGGGGTTTGGAATTTGGTGTTGTCCGGCGACTCTGTCGGATCTTTGTTTGTCATCTCGTGTTTTGGCGTCGGGCAAGTTGCAGATCAGCAGGGTCGAAAAACCTTCAGGGCACCCGCCTCCCCAGATCTAGCTGCATACGAACATTTGCACATTGAGACAATTAAATAATTTTTGGCGAAGTATTTAAGAGTCACGGGTGTGGTTTGTACTCCACAGAAGCAAGTAAAGCTTCATTTACAAGTATATAAATTCCTTTGCGACGGCTTTATTTTTTCCTTTCCAATCGCATTTTTGTCAGAAAAATGAGTGTCGTGAAGAACAACCATCGTATCGAACTTGGAAAGTTGCTCTCGGAATTGACAAGCGACACCCAGCTGGCTTCATGGGTGCCATCTGTGGGCGACTCATTTGAAGATATCCCTCCGCCTCCTAATAACGGGCGACTTGCTGTCCCTTTCAAATTATCCAGAAGAGGAGTTCGGCTCCATAAGGAGCGAGGGGAGCGAACGAACAAGAAAAAAAGCGGCAAAACCCGAAAGGTTCCCAAAAAGTCCCCGCCACTGTGGCAGACTGCTCATCCGTTAGGCCCTCGGGATCCCCTTCCCTCCTTTGATGACCTCAAGAGGTACATCACGCAACTGTCGTCAGCCCTCAAGACCAACCTAGGGGTGCGCATGAGCCACGAGTCATCGACACGTCCAGATTATAGAAAGAGCAAAGAACGACTGCGCCTTGTCATGAAACTCATCAGCTCGCTATCATTCATCTTCTACTCTCCCCCTTGGGCAGAGGTTGTCGCTGGTTATTTGGCCAACATGGAAAACACTGAGAAATGGATCCGTCATTTCAAGGACTATTGCTCTTTGTTTTACAGGATAGTAGACTTTGCGCGTATTTGCGTAATGGATGAATCACAGGATCTTGACCAAGATGACGGGAGAATTGGACTCTGCGAACGACTCGCCAATATTTTGCACCCAGAGCGCCTGCTCGGTCATCTCACCCCCCAATGCAACAAGTTGGCGATCGATCACCTGGGAGCGATCAATTTGCTCGAAGAGGCCCCGATTCATGAAGAAGATCCGCTCTATGAGCTGCATTTTGATGTTGAAAACGTGGAATAGTGTATCTGGGGTTACAATTGACCGTGATTTTACTTGTATATAAAACGCTTTGCGCTCAGCACAACTTTATTTGAATCGCCGGACCTTCCTTTGATTGCTAACGTTGAGAGTTACACATCAGCTTGTCATGCACACCTCCATCAGGCCCTTTGAATTCGAGGGGCTGGCCATCAGGCATTCTCCCGGCTAGCTAATGATTTTTTGGCAAAAACGTTGAGTGCCGCGGCTGTGGCTTGGGCTCCACAGAAGCAGACGGAGCTTCGTTTTCTTGGTATATAATCCCCCTTGTGACCCCTAACCCTTTTTTCCATCTTTCCCCCTCCCTCCCTTCTCTGTTTTCTTGATCTCGTCAGCAACTCCGTGGTTGCATGAACCGTGTTGAGCCACCCCTGAGGGGGTCTATATAGAGTCGTTGGCTGTCAGCACTCTCATCTACTCGCTTTGATATGTGTGTATATCTTCATCCTCTTCGTCACGTACTTACGGATTACCTTCAGGCTACGCATCAGATTTCGACCGACCCCCTCAGCTGATGATCTCCTGATCTTTCAGCAGCTCCGTGGTCGCATGAACCGTGT
>KN824286.1:23447-35918 GCA_000827415.1 Serendipita vermifera MAFF 305830 | reverse complement strand
TCAGCTGATGATCTCCTGATCTTTCAGCAGCTCCGTGGTCGCATGAACCGTGTTGAGCCATCCTGGGGGGGTCTATATAGAGTCGTTGGCTGTCAACACTCTCACCTACTCGTTTTGGTATGTGTGTACATCTTCGTCCCTCTTCGTCACGTACTTACGGATTACCTTCAGGCTACGCATCAAATTTCGACCGACCCCCTCAGCTGATGATCTCCTGATCTTTCAGCAGCTCCGTGGTCGCATGAACCGTGTCGAGCCACCCCTGAGGGGGTCTATATAGAGTCGTTGGCTGTCAGCACTCTCACTTACTCGTTTTGGTATGTGTGTACATCCTCGTCCCTCTTCGTCACGTACTTACAGATTACTTTCAGGCTACGCATCAGATTTCGACCGACCCCCTCAGCTGATGATCTCCTGATCTTTCAGCAGCTCTGTGGTCGCATGAACCATGTCGAGCCACCCCTGAGGGGGTCTATATAGAGTCGTTGGCTGTCAGCACTCTCACCTACTCGTTTTGATGTGTGTGTACATCTTGTTGGTTCTAGCAATTTGAGACGTCTCAATGTACCGTACAAAATTCGTAGATAATCCAATGTTTGTCTATCCCCTCCAACGATCATATGACAATATTTGTTATTAAGTAAGAAAGTCACCAGCGGCGGCGACGCACCATGACCGCCAGTCGGTGATCCAACGCAGCCGTCGAGTATTCGCACTCCTATTGGGATAACCCAACAGTCGTTACGGCGACGTTGGGTACTGGATGAAGATGAAGTCGTCTGCCCATTTTGCATCCAGAGGCTTGGGAGCTTCTCAATCGTCTCGACTACCGCCCCTGCTACCTGGTTATGAGGGATACCACCGTTTTTCTCCTCAAATGGTTTGCACTTATCGACGACAAACTCGCTCTTCCATTGGACCGCTGTCCATTTCTGGTTCTTAATGCGCGTTACCACATTCTGGACGCCGCTTCGCTGTCCGTTCCCCTATGCAGACCTGGTGGCACCGCAGCAACTGGCTGTACGACCTGTAAAAAGCTCACCCAGATACTGGATGTCTTTGCGATATGAGAGGACCATTGAGGGACCGGTTGAGCTGATCATTTGGGACAGGTGTCGACTTGTATGATTCGGCGTGTACCCGACGTTCTACTTTTTGGTACAGCAAGAGCTTCTATCTCGCTCTGGGTGAGTGGCATCGAATATGGAACCGCGGCTTGCTCTATGCTAAAGTACTCTTTGATCGCTTCAGGCAGTTTGGACGCAGACAAATAATTCTGACGGACGAAGCACCAGTCCGGATGCCAATGGCAATCCACGGGGGAAGATTTCACTGATTGAAGCAGGAAGTATCTATAATTTTCAAAAGATCGCAGTTAAAAGACAATAGTCCCATTCTTTGGGGTTGAATGGGTGAAGATACAATCATGTCTTTTCTGCGCATCTAAGACATGCGTTGAGTAATAAGTGATTGAGGCCCAAAAAAAACTGGCATTCAGTGGCCCGGTGGTCTTGTTCACAAATGTAGTTTTGACACATGATGTCATACATTCGAAAGCGCCTGATTGAAGTTTTATGCCGAGCGGGACACCGTTAGAGTTTAAGCTTTCGTTTGGCACGTAGTTTGAAGCGGTTATGAAACCAGGTTTCCGACCTGTTCTCTGGCAAAATCTTTTCGTATGGTGTCATTCTTAGTACAGCGCCATCAGATTGGGTCCTAGAGTCTTGACTTCTCCCCGGCCCTTTGATTTGGGGACGCAGTGGGTGATGATGATGACGATGATGATGATATCTGTATTTGTAGTGCGCCGTTTCGGGCCCCTTGAGGGCCCATGTCGGTTCTTCATGAATTCTATATACACGATTCCCTTCGCGTCCTTTCCGAGCGGCGCGTTACATGATCGAGGGGGTTGCGATACTAACTAAAGGGGAACGTTAGGACCGCACGGGAGTGAATAAAGTAGTCCAAATGCGAATTGAGACGAGTTGTAGAGTGAGCCGTGTGGGGTCAACGGCATATTTAGAGGATAGTAAGAGTTGCGGATGAGGGCCGGGTAGGACAGGCTGGTGTGAAGATATGAAGCGGGTAGACGTTTCCCCTAGAAGTGCTCGGCCCTTGGATAGAGATATGCTGAGGTATGGAGATGCGGGTCTCTTTGAGCCTGAGGTTCCAGCGTAGTTGGTGTCTCCTTTTCAACGGGGTGACCTTGTCGGATGAGTTGGGGTCAAGGCTTCTAAGTTCGATTTATCTCTTGAAATGTTGTGTCAATATCAAGCGGCGGCTTTTCTCCTGCCCAGAAGGTGGCTGAGTCAAACTTTTCGACGAGTTGTCCCTCAAGCTGGATGTGGGCCTTCTGTAACTTCCGCCAGACCACCGGCGATTAGTCCTGTTGAAACAAATCGCTGACATGTTGATGATAAGAAGCCCAAATGAACGTCACCTGTTGGTATAAGGGGTTAATGCATGGAAGGCGAAGATTGCATGGAAGACGAAGATTGCATGTCACTGCTCCAAACCAATCCTGATACGGTAGTTCGTTTTCTGCGTATGGAAATGGCATCTTTTGAGGTGAACCACTTTGACGTCTGGCTTCCACATCGGGGCAAAGTTGCATTTCCCATCGGCATAGAGCTCGTCCGTGAACGGACATCCTTTAGGGCCCACGCTCTACACTCTGCTGCTCGGAATAGTGCCGGAGGATGAGTTCAAAGCCCTTTTGTAGGGCCGCAGCCTGTGGGGCACCCCAAACCTATCCATATTGGAAGATGAACAACTAGTGGGCCCTTCGTTGGATACTATGTATGAACCCGAGTCCGTAGGACATCGATAGGGACCGATGCCTCTCTAATACATCGATACACGTGTGAAGTCGCAGCTTTCATCCCCTTCATGACATTCTAGCCCCTTAGTAGCCGCGGGCTGTGGTCAGATGTTTGCAATTTCAATCTCCGCGGGAACTTTCTTGCACCGGTTTAATGGCCTAAAGCCTCCTCAGCCAATGCGTCATTGACCTTGGGTGACGGGTGCCCCTGTGTTTCCTCAATCCACCGCGTTCCATGTCTCAACCTCGAGGTATTCCTCGTGGAACGCTTTGATGATTTTACCCACAAGCGAATCACAGGTGGTCGCAGCGTAATTCTGACAGTGGGAACTCACCTGCAAGGATCTACTCTTGCCCAAGAGTAGGATGCAACCCCGCTTGTCTTATCCGAGGGGTCCCCCATCGCCCGTAATCAGTGTGTTCATTTCTATTGCTGTTGCGGTGAAACATCCCCAGCATGTTATCGAAGCAAAGGAAGGACGTGTTCAGGAACGAAAATCGTCAACAGGTAATGTTTCTTCACGAATATATCGTCGCCGTTAGGTGCTCTAAAGATGTTATCGAGTACCTCTCTGCTTTTGAGATTATTTCTAGCAATAAACGGAAGCGAAGGACTTTATCTGGATGGGGTGGTCGACATTAGAGGTGAGTTACCACCTCGCATTTACATTGGCTATACGAAGTTATGTTATATAGTCAATACAGTGGGCACGCTAACTGGTCTTACACCGGTCATCTCGCTGCCATCCCATAACACAGATCAACACTCATGTACTTCCAACACAAGCACGACTCAGACTTTCCATCTTACGCATATGCTTGGAGAAGGACTCGCCACTGATGGCCACGTGTAGTATAAGTTGAACCTGCCCTCATCCGTATTTAACGCAATGACCACATCCTCTGACGGCTCCTCCGCTTCTGTAGAGAATTTTTCTATTATTTCATGTCAGTTCTCACCGAAAGCTCAGACAGGCAAACGACGCTTGCCATTCAACTTCAAAGAATCACTCCCGCCGAACAAGCGACTTAAGACGGCCAACACTAAGGAAAGCAGCGCCGGGAAACATATCAGTTGCACTCACCACGAAGATACAAACCGGAAACGAGTTGTTGAGCAGTAAGTTGTATTTTCCTTTCCTGGATGTGGCTGACTTAGAACTAGGCTAGCGTCAATCGGGAAGACCATATGTCGTGCTGTTTATTTCACGTGTAATCTTTATGATTTTGTTGATTGCCTCATCGCCGAACTGGGAGAAACGCCCGTATTCGACATGTGAGCACTTTGGTTGGGATTTGACCGTGTTTAAGGACCATAGACAGTGATTCAGATCTACTGGAGGCTGTCAAACAGATAAGTACTTTCCACCCCCTGGTTCGGGATGTGATCAGACAAGGACGAAGGGAGTGCAAGATGAGCATACGGAACATAGGCGACGCCGTAAGTTACACCGTGACTAGGATGCATTTTTTGATCAATATAGTTAAGGAAAGGTCACGAATCAGCACAGAGCAACGATATCAAGACCATCAAAGAGAACTTGCCCTACATATTTTCTGGCATCAAGTTTGAACCACCGATAGAACCAGTGCACTCGGTAGGAAAAGCTCGAATGGGCTTTCATCATCCTCAGTGTGCTGAGTTACTGCGCCCCTTAAATGCTAACTGGGATGACCCAAAGTATGCAACCAGTCGTCAGCAGCCACTCACTAACTCCCACGAATATAGAGTCCGAGCCTTGTCTCTTACCACTGTCCACGCACCGACCGTACAGGATTTCCCTCACTTTATCATGGCCAATGCGAGGGATCTCAATATGGGGCCAGAAGGGCAGGCGTCAATTTTGGATCGCCTGTTCATTTCACCTTACTTAATTCGAGTAAATCAATTCATTACCTCCCAGAGCCAACTAAAGTGAACCCCCAGGCGGCCAGGGTAATCCTCTTTGGGCCAAGTGCGGTTAATGAAACACCAATTCCTCCGACGAGCAGATGCAATGCTTCCAAAAACAACATTCGGGGAGCCTCGCCCGAGTTAATCGCATACATCACAATCATGGTAGGTGATTTCCTTGTATTGAATCATGGCTAATCTCAGTATACAGTTACGCTTTTGCCTCTCAGATGAAGAGAGCTACAGTAACGACTGCTACTCCTACATTAAACTGTATGATGTAATCCGGAAGCAGTTCCAAGACGTCAACTTTAAGACAGTGAAGAAATACATCATCGATACCTGGAACAGGTAAATTATTGTAAACGTGCGTTCATGTTTGACCAAAACTGTCTAGTGAACTCTTCCCACGAACCGCAACCACCGGAATGGGGTCAAGCAAGAATGTGATATCAGGTCCCGAAACGAGGCAGGGCCACCTCGGGCACATTACGGCGGAGAAGTCTGCGGTACTACAAATAGCCAAAGCGCAGTCGCAATTGAGTGCTCAGTATGATACCACACTGACTGATGCCGAAAGAGATGTAGCCACGGCACTGCTCATTGTCTAACAACATCCGTCAGGTAACGTGAGCTAGTGCATTATCGTACCTTCAGGCGCTCATGTCTTGGAACCCAGTGTTCCCGTCTGCTCCGCTGTGCAAAATATAGAGAGACATTTCTTGGGTCAATTAAGGTGACAACAATGCTACAGTCAGTTCTGTCACCATGAGCTGGATTTCCCAGCAGGATCAGTAACTCAAACACTTGGCGCAGGCTATTGGTGGAGAGTCATTGCAGACGACTGGTTCGTTGTCGGGAATTACTGGGAACCGCTAAAGGGATGCGTAGGGCCTTTGAAGAGGGGTCAAGCAACTCATAGACGCTCTCTTTGTGGACTCAATCCTTTGTTTGGCAACGACTTCGAAATATTGCTGTAATCAAACCACACTTCTCCATTGAAGGGGCCTTGGAAGAATATGCAGCGAGCGAGAGTGACCCAAGGCGGTTAGACGCGTATCTCCGTTCAGACGGTCACACTGCTAAATAATAATAATAATAAATTGAGGGGTGGTCCTGGGGTGTCATTCCTCGATATCGGTTCCAGGAGGGATGTCGCGCGCTTGCGGTATCCTATAGAGCTCACCCTCTAGCTTTGTTTCACAACTTGCTTTTCGTGGGACCAACTAGTAGGCACTCAGCGACGACTTTGAATATAGCACCCAGGCAGGTTTGAAGACGCACCAGACTTCTTTCAAAGAGCACTCATCCTGGCTTCAGGGGTTTTCAATTCGAAAAGGCGATACTAATGTACTCAAAATCGCCAGATGCGAATGGTAGCGAATTGAAAAGCTCCCTTGGACCGGGGCAGTTAGCCTCCTTGAGCCCACGACGATCACACAATTCTTGGGACATAAGGAACACATCTATAAATCCTATAGAGTGGCGTACATGCATTTCTTGACTGGCATGAGTTGGCGAGCCAAAATCTACGCCCAGAACCAGATATATTCTCGTGGTCTGCAATGATAAACCCTTTATTAGAGCAGAGTTGATACGTATAAGTGCCTTCCCAGGTCAAAGCTAACCAGCAATATTTGAATTGGCAAAGCATTGTCTCTCCCACGGGTAAGTCGCCTCGCCTGTGCCCAATAGAGGCAAACTTAAGGTCGAAGATCTCAATCGTGTGGAACAGCCCCTTTGCAGCCAAAGTTTAAGGCCCATGGGGCCACGGGCGAGGGAGCCGACGGGAAAGAGAACGGTGGCAAGCGGAGTTAGCTTGTTGTTACCATTACCCTTGGCTTGTTGGATAATCCTCATTGTATCATCGAGGAAAGGCGATGGCACGAAAAAAAAATGCACAAAACGTAAGAAAGCAGGTGCCCTTATTATTTCGTCCTACTGGAGTTGTCAAAATTTTCTGACTTTGCAATTTCAAGTCTGTCAACGCGCCCCAGTCAAAGGCAGAAGAGCAAAGCGGCATTAAGGGAAGACTCCGTCGGTCTAAAAGGCAGAGCCTTGGAGATATTTCCTCTACAACAACCACCACTCGGACCACTCGCACGAGTACGAGAGCCAGCACTCCTTCACAGCACAGGAGGCCAGCATCACGTTTGGAAACACCCAAAAATTGTCCCTCGAAAAAGCCGCGTTCCTCTTCTAAAGGGTCTAGAGGAACCCTGATATCCAGAATCCGCAAGGCCAATGGCCGCAGAACTCCACAACCTATTGCAGAGTCAAGGGGACTAGAAGCGAGTCAGGTAATCTATTCATTCCTCTGTCTACCGATATTTGACTTGTAGTTAGCACCCTGAAGGTGACGACATTAGGAATATCGGAGGACCGCTTCAAGGAATCACTCATAAATGGGCCTTGCCCCAGCAGGATTTTACGTTTATGTGCCAGAATCAGCAATTCAGTGGTGGCCCTCCCAGTCTCGTAATACCAGATCCTTTGTCTACACATTTTAGTTTGACGCCAACACCTACTAATCTACTCGACGGAGAGCAACAGCCTGAATCAATTACCTCTGAGAATCAAAGTTATAATGAGGCCGGTTATTGTTGTTCTGATCCTGGCGTAGACATGCAGCGAAGACCGCCATTTACAACCCCATTGGTTCCACAAAAACGACGTTATGCGCCATCGGACTTGATTGCTAGGGAGAATAAAGTACGTGGAGGAAGCCCTGGTAGCCTTATTCGGGCACTAATGGAAACTGCAGAATCGTCGTATTTCTGAGATGTCACCACCACCACCACCACCACGCTACCGTAAATGTCGTGGCCAGAAGTTTCCTTTGCTCCATGCTCCGAAATTTGTCTCATCAAAATCTTGGTCCTGGGATCCGTGGCGAAATATGTGTATCCCAAAGTTCACCACAGCCTCTATGCCGTTTACTAGTAAAGTAATTATTCTATCACTCGTATCCTCTGATTGTGATACTAAAAACAAAGGCCGACTCCGATGAAAGTGACTCTACAACAAGACCTCGTGTCTCCCCTCTCTCCTCGAACTCAACTTCCACCCTACAGCCACCAGCTCATTCTCATGTTGATACAGAACCCCTATCAAATGCAAACTCATCTCTCATGTTCTCACACTCGGTTGGTTTTGTGCAACGTACGTATTCGTGTTACTCAAGGCATTTTTAGTTTGAGCAAGGGCGGCATCAAGAGTCCCCTTCTCCTCAAGCTAGTCATGACAATATGGATTTAGAAGCGGAAGTTGTTCACCCAAAGCACGAGTACGTTGTTAAATGAAACATAGTTTTTACTGAACGACACTAGTTCTCCGAGTACAATGCCATCAGGGGTAAGCATGGTCTAGGATAGTTGCACACAGGAGTCTAACTAACTTTTGTATCTCAGGCATTCCAGGTCCACGATGAATCTAACGAGCCACTTTTCATCGCTGAGCTACAGCAAGATAGTTCTGTCTCTGTCGTGCTGGGGAACAAAGACAATGAAGAAGGGACAGAAAGTTTTGCCGATGGATTGCAACTTCTCAATAGTCATCTATTCCAACAGGCGGCACCTATGCCCTGGACAGCTTCCTTGCTCTCTGTAAGTTTCCCGCGAGCTGAGATCACGCTTGTGATTCTTGCCATCAATACACTGACTAGTCACAACTCCTAGCTCAATTCCGACGGTTTCACTAATGATATATCAAAACGTACAAACCAACGTGTTCGGGACAAGACGTCGCATGCTGCTGAAGCAATGACCAAGCTGAATAGGCTAAATCTTGAGACTCGCTGCTTGACACTCCCGGAGTGGACCAAAGTGAGTAGCTATTTTAACGAACACTCGGAGGTATGCTAATATACGATCTACATAGATTCGGAGTCAAATAACAATTGCAGACGAGAACGAGGTACGCTTAATACCAGAATTTCTACACTGTGGTGCTCACAGTTCTATAGGAAAGTGTGCTATTCATCAATGGATTTCATGGCGTTGCTCCAATGGTTAGTTCTGCTTACCCTCGTGTTCACCTAATTGAGTATGCCCGGTCGGGCTTAAACTAGCGTACCCCACCGCGTCAATCCCTATTATCACCTAGTATACCGGACAAGGCTGTGGGGAATCTTGTCACGAGTTTACCCGCTCCAAAGTTTGATTTAGCACATGAATGCCTGTTTGTGAGTTTTTTTAATCATTTTCATCGCAGCTGACTGAACATTTGATAGCACTATATCAAGATTCATCTGCTAGGTCTGCTTGGAAATACCTACTTTCGACTCAGGACCTGGAAATTACTGAATGTTCACAACGAGAAAACCCAGTGTACAGAATCACTTTTCATCATTGAAAACTCAACATCAAACTCATTGCCAAATCGGATGGCTGCGCATGTCTTTTTCAAGAGCTTCAAACGCTTTGTCTCGAAAGGAATCTATAATTCGGAAATTATAGGAGATCTATGCTCGTCCTCAAACGTGGTTTTAGAAGCGTTTCATGACGAACTTGCCAGATACCTACACCTATATAATGCAAGCAGCAAGGATCCACTCTGTAGCACACTACTCAAAAAGGATCGGAGAGATGCCCGTCGTATCGCGGTATGTCTACTGTGCATGTTCCATACGTCTATCTCAATTCTGATGTTAGTCAACCATCTTTAGAAATGGCAATCGCTCTGTAATGTATCCGAAGGCAGTATGGTTCGTGTGCTGGGGCGTTGTGGTGCCGAAATCTGCAGCAGTGAAGAGAGCGATGATGATCAAGGATGCAACCCACTTCCACATGCAGGAAAAAAGAGAACACGACGTTGGAACAAAAGTTGGCGTGCGAGAAGCTTCATTGACATGCTGCAAGGCTTGAGAGGTCGCGGTATATACTGTGGAAAGGATGAAGGCGAGGTTTCTATGGGGGTTATGGAGAAGATACCGCCACAGCACACCCCTATAGAGCTGATAGACGAGTGGTACCTCGAAAGACATGGCATAACACATGTTGGCATCCAACGATGAGGCAAAACAACGATAGACACTTCTCCTAAGCCCCTCCCCCTCTGATATATACCGTCTTTGCGCAGGGATAACATTCTTGTTGGAGTCTCAGAGTAAGTAAAAAAGCGTAAATGTCTGATCCTGTCGATTGGCAATCCATCCCAAAGTCGATTTAGCACTAGGTGATCACGCGTCGGGAAAGCAAGAACTGACACTGAGGCAAGCCTACCGAGTGCTTCTTCCCGTAATAGCAAATGGAGTTGTGATGTTCGGTATAGTCTGAGGTGCGGTGAAGTGCTATAGCGTTACCCTGACAAATATATGAGGTGTCATGATATTAGCATGACACAGTATGCGACAACATCCTCATAGCATATAACGTGCCGCCGCGGCAAGCCAGCGGGTCGTGCACGGCTGAGGTTGCGCGTGTATGCTACCGGCTTTCACCTTTGGTTGTATTAGCACTTTGCGCCTAAGCATTGAAAGAACTTGACTCACCTTTGTGTTTTCAAGAGAAAGCTACTATTTGGGAGGCGCGAGCCAATTAGAAAACCCCTACGATGCCCGCCGTAGTGGCTGTTAACCAATTGATAACCCATGGCGAGTTGACCCCATCGCTTTGGCCCGTTTGGACTTGATTGATGGCACTATCATCGCCATCTTACCCACCCTTGTATGTACTGCGGTTGCTCGAGAATCGAATATAATGGCATTGCTGGATTTTGATGAAGCACATCCAGAGAGCATAGGCGGCCTGAAAATTGGCGCATGGAATTGGAATTTCTTGGAGGATGGATATGATGAGCGATCGAATGCTGCCTTCTTCACTGGGTTTGACATTGACAACTGTCTCAGGCTCGTGTCCTTGCTGGCGGGGAAATGGTTTGGCTCTGATTTTGGATTTGATCCTATAGATAGTAGAAACTCTGTGAAAGACGCCCTGCGCAACGAAGGATGGAAGATGGCCGGGTATTTGACACAGCTCGACAAATCAGGACGCATCTGTCACCAGTGTAGGAATGTTTCCCGATAGAGATCTGATGAAGCTAGCTACCAGACACACTCTAAGAACATTCAATCCTCCATTGCCAAACCACTCAAATGTGCATACCTTGTATCCGTCTCCACCCAGAAGGCCAACTCATAACCGAATACCCAAAGAGTAAAACACATAAACATGGGTGATAATGTTGAGGCAATGAATTTTGTTTATTGCAATGCTGCTGAAACATGGGTGACGGGGAGAGCAGCAGAGACCTAGATTTTCGGGCATATTTGCGCCTAAAATATCTGTATTAATCGTAGTTATCCTCTCCGAACCTACTTTCAATTTTATGCGCTGTAGAGGGTAGGTCTAGAGAGAAATAGTCTCTATTCCTAGGGTGTGTGGGTGCCGAGGTTCTGAAGAGTTGTGCAAAGGGAGGGGAGTTGGGGAGGAAAAAAGGGGATAGGGGATGAAGAGAAGGTTCTGGAGGAAGAAGAAGACGACTGGGGGGAGACTGGAAAGACTAGGAAACTAACTGGGACTAAGAACTGGGCAAAAGGGGTGCTTGTGGAATTCTTGATGACATGTAACTATCAAAGATACATGAATTTATAGGAAATGAGGAAAGGGAAGGTAATTAAACCTTTTGTGGAAGGAAGTAGAAGGAATTATACAAAAGAAATGTAAGAGATCATGAGTTTAGGTCATGAGGGGAGGGGGGAAATGGAGTTGGCGCAAAATCTGGTAACAAGTGGTAGAGAAGACACAGCCTGACAAGTAAGATATCAAAATGTGCGCCTTGAGAGTGTAAGTTTGAATCTTGAAGAATGGGGGGTTTAGGTAAAAGGACTGTTCCATTAGAAGGGGAACAATGGGAAGGGGAATGGCTGGCAGTTTGGAAAGAGCAAATGGAAGCGGACTTGAGGGACTGGGTCTTGCTCTAGAAAGGTCTGAGATGTTCCAGAAGCCTGTCAGAGGCTGGCAGATCGCTTTGGGTTGTCAGAAAGGCTAAATGCCCATCAGTCCAAAGGTAAAGGCTAAATCTTGAGGTTTGAATGTGAGGGGAGGACTGAATGATGATGTAGAAATGTTCCATCAGAAGAATAAGACGGATCAGAGGAGAAATGGGGGGTTTAGAGTCCTTGGTTGGGGTGCTAGGTCTTGAGAGGGGGGAAATGGTATCTTGAAGAGGAGAGGTCGGATTGGGAAGATTGAGGATGATTCCTGAGCGAAATCTTGCGTAGAGGATGATAGAAAAGGTCTTGTGAGTTTAGCTTGTGATCCTAGGGAAGTGGGCTGGAGAGTGATTGAAGAGGGTCCTCTGCTGAGTCTGTAGGATGCGTAGAAATGGTGTGCTGAGGCCTTAGAGGTCCTATAGGGTTGTACAGCGCTCTCAGTCCACCCTCATTTGGAGTGGCGATCATGGCCGGTTCACCTGCTTGTCCCCGCCTGTGCAGTTTATTTTGGCTGCTCTTCTCTTCTCGCCCCAAAACTACGTTTATCTCACGAAGAGAAGTATTCTTTCCTTCTGTTCTCTCTTCTCAACTTATCGTTGTACAACCCCAAGGTCACCTACGAGCATACACCATAGATTTACACCTTTTGCGCGACTACCTACACAACCCACAAGACTCACCGAATTGGAGCCATCTCTCCGCCTTCCCTGTGCACCTATCCCCAACATATTGGGTATCATCGGAAGCGAATTCTCACCAGGAGTCCATCCGCATCATTTGTTTCCTCATACAACCTCTCCCCATCCTTTCGCGACCACTTCT
>KN824286.1:0-17667 GCA_000827415.1 Serendipita vermifera MAFF 305830 | reverse complement strand
CCCCTAAAAGTGTCCGCCTAAGTCAACAGCCTCCAGGAGCGTGTCCTGGAGGGTATCGCTCTCGTTCCCAAGCCCCCAGCATCGTCCCAAATCCCACTCTACCCCTCAAATCCCCTTTCAGCTCGATTTCCTTACCTTACCGACCCTCTGGATCACCCCAAACCCGTCCTATATCCGTGAGGAAGGACTCTCTTCATCGTCAACAAGCCCAACGTCATCCTCACGTCGCCATCAGGAACGCATGTTGCAGGCAATTCTCGACGTAATCAAAGCCTCTTTGTTTCTTCTCAACTTCGAGTGGATGTACCCTCGAGCGACGAGGCGACTCCTTCGAAGTCGTCAAACCCCAAATTCCGCCTTCTTTTTCTTCCATTACGATATCAAACTCGGAAACCTCCTTGACCAGAGCTCTAAGGGGTCATGAGTTCATCAAGGCTTCAAAATTGGCATCTTCTACAGGCCTTCTTACCTCGGTGAGTTTAAAACTCCTTATTTGCTTGAGTCCGACGACTTGTCCTCACAGTGATTCTCCACCTCGACGAGTCCAAAGCTCTTCATCCTCTCGGGTCCGACGTCCTGTCTCCTTACTTGTCCCTTTGTGGTTCACCTTATCAGTTCCTCCGGGAACCACTCTGCGGAGACGACTCTCACCAGTTCTTTATAGAGCATCCTAACCGTTGCTTTGTGGTAAACCCAACCCGTCCATCTGAGGAAGACCCTACGCTGTCCACCTCTTCAAACCTGACCCTCTGTCTCTTAGATCTTAGACAGTCTCTGCACTACCCGTCCTCTGGGTTTGTCGCTTTGACAGCTCTTCGTGCAACAATCTTTCCACCACGTCGCCATGACGTCTCCTCCTTACACAAACATAGTACCTGCTCCGGGCTCCCTTGAATCTCGGGTTGGCCTGTATCTGTGGGCCTCCTTCGCCCTCCTGCATTCCCTTTTTTGCCTCCCTGTCCTCCCCAATTCTCATTGCCGCCTAGTTTCGGAAGCTCGCTTGAGCTTCCCAACTTCACGCTCCTCCTTTGCGTGTTGGGTCCCCTATTTATACCTGGCATACTCCTTCTCTGGGTTCTTCCTGGCCCTGTGTCTCGTCATAAATTTCAGGATGGAATGCTTCCCTTGCTCTCAGTAGGGCCCACCGCAAGATGATGTAATTGTCCATCCCTTCCAACCTCTTCCCATCTAAACCACCTGCTGAACATCAAGTCCTCCTCAGCCCTTCTAGGAGCCCCTATGTTAGTTACTGCTGTTTGACTCGCCATTTGAACACTCCCAGCCATCCCTATTGCCATGAACCCCAAAAACTTGACGGTCCCCTCGTAGTACCCACCTTACTCCTCATCCATACCCATTTTAGGCGATTGACCAGCCCAGTCGAGAGATCCTAGCCCACCAATCAATCCTGTCCCTCTCTAAATCCAATATATTACTTTCTTGACAGTCTTTAACGTCCATCCTTAGGCCTAAGTTTACTTCATCAGAAATGAAATCGATGGTCGCAAATTATGTAAGATCCTCCTCGACGTGCCCAACATGGTACTCTGTGCCATTTGGGGTTAACTCTTCCTACTGAAGTACTTGTCGGGCAAACCCTGAGTCCATACTAACTCTAACTACAAGCAAAAATGGAGGGACGAATGGAGAATGAGCTGGTAGCACGGCGCAAGCTTGCACAGTACTGAGACTACCTCGTAGAACTACGTAGATAGCGAGACAACGGGCTTGCTGCAATGATGGCTTAGATAAAATGTCTCACTGCGATCAACGAGCAATTTAATAATGCGGCAGCCTACATAAACGACTTGGTGACATTGATGTCGATTCATGATTGGATCACTCGCTTGCGAGAGACTCGGGAAGAGCGTAATTGTAGTCTCATACCTATCGTATCAAGCTTCGATAACCATATTTTATAGCTATGTCCCCGATCTAGGCGACGTAGACGGAGCGGCGGCCACGCTGGTTGTCCAAACCTCGGACATGGATGTCCTGACCACGGCGATGAAGCCGAAGATGGGTCTGAAAAGGTCGGCGTAACCTATGGTCTCGACGAGGACTTGACAAGTACCTGCTATCTGTGCTCTGTAGAGTATCAGCTATTGATGGGGTACGTCCCCAAGAAAAGGACAAACAACCAGGCGATGGCAGGAGGACGACAGCGAGAGAAACGCGCGTGGTGAGCACGAAAAAACGTCCAGAGGGGTGAATTCGGCAATATCTAGCGTTGGACCCAGTAGAAGCCGAAATATAGAGGGGGCCAGCCTCTGCCCAGCTCCCTTACCAGCCGAGGATGCAATTCCGGACGAGGGGTAGTTATTCCTGATGCCGCTCTTCCATTCGCATCGCAACCTTGGTGGTGTTCAAAGCGTACGACTGGAACACCGCTATCCTCATACCTTATTGACTTGAAAAGATATGTGTGAGCACGAGAAGGGGCCTATTGAACACTGCGCATGATATGTACAATTCCCTTGGCCTCAATTTCATTTGTAAGATGTATTATCAACTTGATCCGCTTTCCGCTCTCCATTGTGTCTATACGGACAAGCTTGGAGTTTTGCTCATCAACAGTTAGATTCAACGTTGCGGAAAGCAAAAGATTCTGTGAAGGTTTTGCTAGTGAGCCACCCAGTTAAATAACGAACCAAAACATACCAAAAAGACCTCGTCCTTCAAAGTTTGAGTAAGCATGATCCTGGCGCCCGTACCCGGTTGCTCATACAACAGAATTTGGCCTGTAAAAACCAGGATGAATGGTTGTCTTTGTTCAAGACCCTTTGAGACATAAAAAAACTGACTGTCCCCCATTTTGAGCCACACCCTTGCGTCGCCTGACTGCATGAACACCCTGCCGGTAACACAGAAGACTACGCGTGCAATATTCATCTGCTCCCCTTGTATGTCCGTCTGCTCGTAGAGCATCTCCTGATCCTCAGGCTCACTCTTCTGCCCCTCGGTTCCCTTGTTGGCTACGATGCCCTTTCTGAATTCTGTATATTGTGAAAACAATTTAGCCATATCCACGGTCATGTCTTCCCTCTGTAGATGACCGAGCTCCATCAGAAAGGTTCCGTTTAATTCACTCAACGCAGTGAAAAGTTTGTTTTCCGTCGAATCTTGGAATAATTTTGGAGTAACAGCTTCGCTGTATCTTTGAACAAGAAATCCAAATGCTGAATCCTTCCCAATTCCAAAGGTAAATGTTCTGGGGTTGCTATTGGAGGTCATTTTCATCTTCAAGCTTGTTTGGAATGAGTCCAACAACCGAAAGCCACTAGATGTGACAACGTCTGGTTTGCTTGGGCCGGGTATGGGTGGCGAACAACCAGCCATTTCCGTGCGACGATGGTCAGATTGGCGGTGTGGCAATGGTCGTATAGTCCTGTCTACAGATTTTGGCGCAGCTTTTTGACCATTCTTTGATGTTAACTGAGGATGTAGACAAATTTGAGCAATATGACAGACTGATTTCGCCTCTGACGGTACCTCATCTTTTTCATCAACCAGCTTGCCCGTTGCTTCTAGCTCCCTTTTACGCTTCATAGGCGAGTCTGTAGCAGATTGAAATCAAGGTGATTGAGCGTTTGAGCGAAACCTTACCAGGAGGACCCCCGTCTCCAGTGGTCGGAGGGGGAGGTGAACGAGAGAAAGGGACTGATGAGGGGGGTATCGAAGGAGTAGCCTATACATTTGAGTTAATAACATCTTATAGAAAGTGCACAAACAGACCCGTTCTTACATTTACTGCTTGCCCAGTAGGTACCGACTCTGCCATTGACCTGGATTCATCGTTTATGTTTGAAAAGATCGTTGGATTGCATATATCTCGTATCGACTCCTCCAGCGTGCGTATTGACAGAGCCACTATGTATGAATGCTCTTTTCCGGCTTCATTCATTCGCTGCACAAAGCGCCGATATATCGCATGAAGTTTTATCTGGTCAGACATAGCTCTTGTGTTTAGAGTCTTTAGGTTGGCCTATGCAGAACGCCAAAATAAAATCTGTGGAAGAGCTCAACCAACGACTGGAGTTTAAGGCCACATATGACGGCTGCCACCATTTGCATGAGAGCTCCACTATCACTGTGGACATAATTAGATCCCCCATTGCAAGTATCTGTACAAAACTGGCTAGGCACAACACTCACCCCGAGAGAACCGTGCCTCGTATTATCCCAAAAATTGACCAAAAGTTGACTATAACTCGCAAAAATACTGTCATCTCAGCAGAAAGTAAAAAGTGGCATCAAATCAGCCTTAGTAGATGTAACGCCGAACTAGTTTTGTACTGGTAATTGCAACGGAGGACCTAGGTATGTCTACTGTGTGTTTGAATATCATCAGTTCTTATGTAAGAAAGAATAAAGAGCTTACACTGGCCTTGTATCCTTGTCGGATCGTCAGAAACACCCTAGAATAATGAATTGGGACGGTTGCGAATGAGTGGCGTTCGAGGAAGGGCCAGGTGGATAGACCGTAGTCAATGGAACGATGACGAAAGATTCTTGAGTTAACCGGAAGAATTGAACGAGATATCCGAGATTGACCGCGAAACTCAAGCATTGATGGTCAGAACGTCTGGTTAATCTTCAATCGTGGCCGTCCGCGTCGCCTGGTCCGTTTGGGCCCTACAAATTGGCTAATAGGATAAATAGGCGTGTCAGGTTGTTCCATTGCAAGCTTCGTTTGCTCGTCCATAACCCGGCCACCCCACTAACGTTATCGAAGTATTGATGATCAGCGGGCGGCATTCTTTCGCGATGCTAAGGGATTTAATTGGTTAGAATATGTGTAAATGTTCTAATAAGTGGCTTACCTGGCGAATAGAAGCTGGCAGTTGACATGTCGAGCCCAATCTTACTGCCCATCTCTGTGAATAGTGCGGAAGCGCCTGGTTTATACGTCTGAATCCATTACAGATGAAATAAAACGTGCTTATTAGTGCCTTTGTACGAGCAGTATTGTTATTCATCGTTAGGGACTTTATTATCCTAGGAGAGATAGTTACACGGCTACCGGAGTCACCACAATCGGGTGGCACTAACTGGTAAGTTACACTAGGTGCATGCACTCTTGTGGTAAGCGTTGTTTGATCTGGAATACGGCGCGCCTCGTCAAATAGTTGGTCGATGCCTGGTGGGTTAACTAAGGACCTCCAAGACGGCCCGCCAGTAAATGATGCCGGCTGTGAGATCTGGTTCCCTTGATTTGGGTTAGACTCGCTTCGTGTGGGCGCTGGAAGGTTCACATCTGCTTGGTGCTGGTTAATCATCCCGGCATAAAGGCAGATTGCGGAAGGTGCCGCTGTAATTTCTGCCTGCATGACCTGATGAGTTTAGCACTATCGAGAACAGAGTATATACCGAAAAAATGAGGTACATCCCCAACCTGGGCGGGCCCCCGCTGGAAACGAATATCAAAGCCGCCTAATTCTAGCCCGAGTGGAAGATGCGAGTGCCAGTGATGAGAGCAAAGGCAGTTGGAAACGCAAAATCCAGCCTTTAAGAAGATAAGTTATATGACTCACGAGACAGACTCGATTAACCGAAAAAAAAACCAGCGCAATCGGTTGAATTACAACAGAGGCATCCTCCTCGTCTACTTTCAGCACCATCTTCGCTGAGAGGCATTTGATAGAGTGATGAAACTGAGGGAAGGGACATGAGAAGGGTTTCAAACTTCGTTCTTGGGGGGCTAGATTAGACCTGCCGATTACACGCCACTCTTATCACGATATCCGCGAATCTTTATTAAGGAACAGAAGAGCGTCCACATGTGTTTTGGTGACGGGAAACGTCAAGAAATGTCAAGAATGAGGCAAAGGGCGGCGGCAAGAGGTGTCGTGAATCGTCTTGAAATGTCAGGAATTGGCGGGAAATGGCGGGAAATGTGACTGGATGACGTCGGTGGGGTGAACCGTGAAATGTCAGGATATGTCAGGTCAGGAAAGTCAGGAAACGTCGGGAATGGTGGCGACCAAGCCATGGCTAAGTCATGGCCTTGTCAGGGTCACATCAGGAAACGCCGTGAAAATCTCACGGCAATTCCCGACATTTCATCGTGAAACAGCGGGAAATGTTTGGTTGCCACGGATTTTTGTCCGATACAGCCACTTGGGAGTGCTGGGAAAGCCTTGCCACCCTTGTTAGGGCGTTTTCGAAATTAGTGACAATGGCCCATCATGGTCAGATTGAAGGTGTTTGCCGTTTCGTGTGTCAATGTGGCCCATCAAACTATCAGTTCGGCCCATGAGCTGTTTCTTATCCCCAACCGCAAAGCTCAATTCGACCAGCGAATTCATTTTTGAACATCGACGAGCCAATTCTTGTTCCTTCCCCATTTCAATTCCCTGTTATTACATGGCTACAGAAGTTTCAGGAAGAAACGAGGCCAACTTCATGGCATTTTTCCGTCGCATCAACGACTGGAAACCTGATGTGGCCCTAGAATTTGCGTCACCGCCCACAGTTTATTCGCCTGCATATACTCTATCACCCATGCTGTACAATGCCAATGACTTTGAAGGGAATGGATGTTTATTGGAATCAAAACGGTCTCCACAAAATAAAGTCTTTATAGACTTGCAATCAGAAATCTTCCAATGGTTCAACTTCTTCAAGACCAACCAAAACATGACTGTCAAGTGTGATCAGACTGGACGATCCCTGACGAGCGAGAAAGCATGTCAGATGCTATGTGAGCTTAATGAATCCTTGGAATCATTCAAGGGCAAGTGTTGGGAAGCTGTACGATTGACCCACGGTCAGCATTTTCGTATTTTATGAATCAGTACTCATTATTTGGCGTTAGTGGCTTCGGAGATTAGTCCCCCAGGTCTTCCAAATCACCCCATCACTATGTTGGTGGTATTCATTCCAATGTTCCTAAGTGTTTATGGGGGATGCTCACGAAGGCTCGTAGAATGGGCCAGCGTCATGATTCGCACACTGGTGGTGGCCCTTCTCGCGATCATTCCTCGTGCGCAGGATTCATATGGTGCCATTATTACACGAATCGAGGATGAGGTTATTGGTCTGCCAAAGTCTTTGGAGGGCCTCCGCCAGTATGTGAACAAAAGTTCCGCAACAAATGGGAGGATGGTCCATGAATACATCTGCTGTACACGCTGTTGGGGATTGTACTGTCCTAAAACAATGCTCCCGGTGGCTCATCCTACTGAATACCGTGAGTTTTCGATCTCACTGATGGTATCCGTTATTCCTGATAGCTAAATTTCCCATTTAAATCACTATAGATATGTGGAAAGCCGCCATACATGGCTACTGTACATTCCAATTGACTTTGGAGGGGAAGCCTTGCAACGCATGGCTGTTCAAAGATGACGCGCCTTCTCAATTAGACAAGAGCGGCAGTTTAGAAGCACGCCTAGGCACCCGCCCTTTTCCAAAACAAAAGTTTTGCTACTCTTCTCTCCCTGGCTGGATTTGCGACCTAATTAAACGCCCAGGCATGACAGATGCCTTAGAAATCGCTACGAACGATCCTCAGGGGAACGTCATTATGCAGTCCAAATGCATAAAAGCGCTTAGAGATTCCAAAGGGCAACCATTTGCCATTCAAATGCCAGGAAGCTTACGCATCTGCTTTGGCCTCTTCATCGACTGGTTCAACGCAAACGGAAACACCATTAGGGGCACTAAACACGGCACCGGTGGCATCTATCTCATTATTCTCAACCTTCCGGAGCAAATTCGATTCAACCCAGAAAACATGTTCCAACTTTTTATTCCAGGCCCAATGGAGCCTACATCCGAGCAACTATGCAATGTCATACGCCCACTCATAAATGACTTGATTGGATTATTCTCACCAGGAATGACCATTCAGACGCAAGTTGGTGGTGCAAAGTGCTTTGCTATGCTTGCTCTCGTTATTGCAGACCTCAAAGCGGCTAAGAAAATCGGAGGATATGCAGCTACAAACCACAAGTGGTTCTGTGCACTATGTCGCCAGCCAGAACGCAGTTTTCGCCACAATATAGATCCTGAAACCTGGGCTCCAGCACTCTCCGACGTAGACCACCGCAAATTCATGAATGAATGGAAAGCCCTGAGAACACTGAAGGAGCGAAACATTCACTTCTCTGTGTATGGCATCCGCTATTCGGAATTGGAAAGACTCGAATACCTTAAATTTTCCTTAGCCATATCCCTGGAACCAATGCATGCATTGCATAACATTATTCAGCCTCATATACGGCGCGTTTTCAACCTCAGTACCAAGCCTCAAATGGACCTCAATCACCAAGATTTAACGAGTTCTAGTGCGGGTGAAGACGAATATCTCGACGGAGAAACGGATCAAGAGACGCAAAACAGCGAAAGCGATGGAGACAATGAATCCGTCGATTTAAATCTGGATGATATGGGCTCACCCAATGGCGAAGAGGAGAACCCCTCGAGTTCTGCACCAACTCCACAATCTCGCCGGAAACGTACCCTTGCTGATGATCTGGCTCGCGGTGATACCATTCTTCGCAGATCAAGCCTCGATTGGGCATCACTACATATCCTAAACAATATGTCCACCTCATCGCTGCAAGAACTTTGCTTGCAGAGACGTATATCGTTTCTTCAGATAGTTCTCCACAACGGCAAGCCAACGCGTGCTGCAATGGTCGAAAAATTGGTCTGTTGGGTGAGTCCACACTACGTTTGAGTAGTCGGCTATTGAACACTGTTCAAAGTAGTTCAAAAATCGCACATCTCATGATATTGAGGCGGTAGACACCTCACAGGCAGTAGAGATCATTATGTCGCCACTGCGGCTTCAAGAAAAGAGGAAACAACTTGAGTTAATTCCGAGGGATGTTCTCTATGAGCTATCTGTGACCAGCGGCTTAAGACAGTCTAAGCAGCATGGAGAAAGAGCAACTCTTTGGCCTACAAATAATAGCATGATAGAGCATATTCTTGTGGAAAGTGAAGCGGTACCGTTGAGATCTCTTCGCACTTTTGTCTTGACCTCTTAACGTCTGTAGGCTGGACCTTCGCAGGAAAGCGGCAAAAATATGAAGCGATTTCCAACTATACCATCGCAAGGAGATACTGAAATGCAAGAATCAGAAAGCAAAAAGGTATTTGTTTGACCTAGATTCCTGGAAAAGTGCTGACCACAACCAGAAGCTGCCCTACTTCAATCATCTTTTTATGAAAGAACTCTGGGAAGATATGAAAATGCTTCACCTCCCCGAAAATGCTAAGCGAAATGCTGCGCCATCTACTTTTGGACTGAAACGCCATGGCACCTTGAGTGCCGCACAGTGGTACAATGTGTGTTGCTTCAATCTCTTCGTAACTCTGAGTCGCCATTGGACTCGTGACGACTCTTCTCAACTAGAAAAGGAATGGATGCAAAATTATTATCACCTTTGCAGCCTCGTTCGGATTTCACACATCCGCATTGTGGAACCCGGGGACATTGTTAGATTACGCTATCATACTCTAGCGTATGTGTCTGGGTTTCGAAGACTATTCCCAGAAAGACTACTTCGACCAAGTCACCATTATCTTCTCCATCTTGCGGATCAGGTGGACTGGTTTGGAGCCATGCCTGGGAGATGGGCATTTCCTTTGGAGCGAAGAAATGGCCAAGTACAGAGACTTAACACAAATCATAAGCAAGGTAAGATTCTAACGCTACCGAAGTGGTCGCTCATAATTCAAATCAGGGGAAATCGAGCAATCCTATGCAAAGCAAAGTATTGCTTTAATGGAGCTACAAACGTGGTTGGAATTGGCCAGATCACCAACTGTCGAGACCTTTTTGCTAAAGACAAACCACATGATGGGTACTCATTTACCTACCAACTCAACAAACACTTCCCCACCGCAACATGGAAACATGTCCATTCCAGTATCTCTCGCAAAATATGGGAGACTCACCATCGAATCCAGAAACGCGCTGGAAGTCTCTTCTCCCCTTATGGCACCAGAACCCGAGGTGTTGAAGCTACCGTACATTGAGGTCAACGGCCAACGATTCAGGTCCGCAATAGCTGCACATCATGGTACAAAGGGAACGATGGTCGAAATATTCGACGGGGAGCTATCCAAACGTGCCCCTCGACGGGTTGGTCTGGTCTATGAAATCTTCATCTACCCAACCCCACCGCTTCAAGGGAGCAGGGTTCTTGTCGGCATAGCAGAAATCGAACGGCGGACCGATTCAAACCCTTTTCGTGCAGAGCCTGATGTTGGAGCAGATCTCTTTACGAGTGAAATCAAGCCAACAAATTACATTCTGGTCGATCCTTCAAGCATTTCTCAGGTTGCTTATTATCAATGGGACATGAAAACCTTGTTGGTGATCTCAATATAGCAAGAACATGCATGTCTGCTAAAGCATTTGATTCATATCTACTACGCCATCACGTAGCGCCGAGAGTCCGAGTCCCCTTCTTGCTCATCATACCCCTGGAGACCCGTGAGGGTATATAAACCCTCCCCGTTGGTAGTCTTAGTTAGTCAGTCTTTTCAGCCCGACTACTTGCCCAGTCTACCTGAGGGATTCATTGTAGCATCCGCGAACCACGCACTGAAGGCCCGCGTGCTACACTTTTTGACTGTTTATTTTCTACGACTAGCAAACAACTACATATACCAAGATTTCAGACGCTGGATCTTTGTGGTGTTGCCCCATGTCAGCGCAAGGTTAGAAAATTGTATTTGATGATATCAAAACTTACTCCTTGAGATATATTTCTCGCGTGCACGACATCATACGTTTTGTGATATGCATCGAGCCCGAGGTTGATGTCCATCACCTCAAACATTGCTCGAGGAGAACCGAGCGCGGTGGGCGGTCTTCGTGGTGCTAATAAATCGACACCACGAAAATGCGCTTGGGCGCAGCGTGCGGTAGTACTGTCGATCCTGTAGAGGTTCGTCAATGGGTCGATAGGAGACTTAAAGCTTACTTACCAGTCGCCTTGGGCAGACCTGAGCACGAATTATACATGCATCAGACGTACTAAAAGCGAGCAATAGCAAAGGAAACAAGACTCACCCCAAGTCTAGGCAGTGTTTATTCCTTCCCTTTAACGTTTCGTCCACCTGAACGTATACGTCGGCGAACCAATAGTCGAAGAGTTGAGACTCGCTTTATAAGTCATGTTAGGACCGAGTGAAACGTCTCATAAGGCAACGACTCACAGTTTGATGTGGAGACGTCGTTCGAGAGGAGGCGTGGTCCGAAGAGGTCCAGGAATGGCAGGACGATTACAATTTGAGTGATTACGCTGCTGTCACAGCGCTGAGACATTTGGTCGAGAAATCTGCAAAGGAGTGGTACCGAGCAAACGTGCGAGATAAAGAGGAGGCCTGGGATGTTGAGTGTTTGATGGATGCGCTATTCGATGATACATTCCCATCTAATTACGCCGACGTGATGAGAGACACATTCGAAACGGCTGTACAAGGGACTTACTCGGTAAAGCAATGGTACAGACAACTTACGCGCATAGCGCGTCGAGTAACGGTTATTACGCCTCATGCGATTATGCGAAGATTCTGGAAGGGGTCAGCGAGTTACCTACAAGAGAAATGGGTAGAGAAAGGGTGGAATCCCGAGGATCCCAATCTTCACATTGAAAGCCTATACGAGTCGGCCCTGCGGTTCGAACGCGCACGGCAGTACCAGAAGGCCGAGGAGGCCCGCCAACGGTCCCAGAGAGGCCGTACTGGAAGGGGCTCCCTATTACAACGACAGCGCGGAGCTGACGGAAGAAGAGGAACAGAGCTTCACAGGGAGTCAGCGACGACGACGACGCCAGCAATCATTCGTCTATGGAGCGAAGACCATATGGCCATCAGGGCAATGGATCGTCAGTCAGAGGAAAGAAATTGGATTTTGAAGAACCTACCGACAAGGAGAGAGCGACACTGCGTGCAGAAGGGCGTTGCTTTTACTGCCGCGCTCGAGGCCATACGAAATAGAATTGCCCGCAGAGACGGGAGGCAAGGACGCCTCAGATCAATGTTTCGAAAGGTAATGCGACCTATGGAGGTTCAATTGGTATCGACCTCTGGTCAGAAGAGGACACACAAAGCGAGTCGGACGAGGAACAGGAGTACGACACTTACAGTGATAATGAACCCACCAGATCCGAAAGTGAAAGCACCGATACTGGCTTTGACAGGGATAACGAAGGTGACGATTCCAGCGTCGGGTTATTTGCAATGATAATATCGAGGAACCCAAGTCGACCAATCAGGGTCGTGGATAACATCGAGGCGGAGTTGGAAGCGCTAATGGCTCGACCTGTCATCATAAACGGCAAGGTTTTGCATAAGGATTTACGTGAGAGTCCACACATCGACGCAAGGGAAGGGGGGTCCAAGCTACAGAGGCCTTGCCGAGAGTGGCAGATCCTAAATGGCGAAGGGAACGGCTTCGAGATTCAGTGTACGAGGCAATAACCATCCCAAATGAGGAAATCGCCGCAGAAACGGCGAGTGTAGTGCCCTCATCGAGCAAGCGTGCTGAGGCAGCAAGCTCGGCACGTCCAGGAGTAATCGACGAGCACCTGGAGGGTGCATTATCAGAAGAAGAGGAATTAGAAACCCAATTACCTAACGACTATGGACAGAGGAAAGGGGTAGCGCGCACCTCCGAAGGATCGGACGAGGAGGGCGAATCCAAGTTGCCGAGGTACTAGAGAGGGCAAGGGTTCCTGTAGCCAAAGACGCTACAAGGGATTCATTAGAGACACACCAGGAATTGGAGGGCGAAAATTTACCTTTCGACTTGAAGGAATGCACCCGCCTAAGGAGGGTCACTCGAAATTTGTGACAATTCAAGGATGATGAAAGAACAGAGATGACGCGGTAAACCCACATTATGATGCGTCAGTGGACTGAAATCTCAGTTTTGCATGCTGTTTTCGAGTTTCTGTGCTGAGTGCGGACAGTGAAATCACTCCACTTGGCGATTGGAGTGACACAAGGCAGAAATCTGGTGTGATGAACGGTCAAATATAGTGGCAGATAATGCTCCGATATATTGGGGAGAAGTTCTAAGGAAACGGGGGTGAGAGTGCAAGGGAAAACGCGAGAGAAACAAAGGTGGAAGATAGGAGTAACGCCAGAAGAATTTATAGAGAGAAAAAAGTTTTCAATCATACGGAATATTTGGTGCATATGGTCGCGGAAACCAACGGCTTAAAGTTTGGCGGAAACGTCGCAGAATACTGTAGTTTCCGCGTTTTCTTTCGCCGGCCGGAAACCAATCGTTCGCTTAAGCGGAAGCTACTTAAATTTCCGCTGTTCTCAACGCGAAATTTTCTTTGGGCGTAAACATCGCTTTAATTCGGCCCTTCCCGTCGTGCCTTAAGCTTGAGTTTTCGTAAAATACCGTATGACAGGCCGCAATCGGTAGAGTCGATTAAATTGTGCATCCTCGCTTTTACGCCTCGCAAGACCGGATTCCGCTTTCTCCAGCCCTAACAATCACCCCAGACCAATTGCCCCAAGGATCTGCATTTCCTCGTTGCTCTTAGGCACTTATACCGTTGGTGTACTATTTTTATTTTTTGTTTATTTTAGAGTTTGAAACTGCCTACAAGGCTGGACGCATTCATACTATACATAACCCAAGGCCTGCCGTATGTATCCCTGAGCGGGGCTCAGACATCAACCGCTGGAAGTCCTTGAGGAGACACTTTCTCCATATGCCACAGAACGGCTGATTCCATCGCGTAGTTTAGGCATAGTCTGCCAGAGCGGATGGGGGACATTCTCGGAGCTGACTTGTATACGGCGTCTGTAACGTTATTTGCCTCCACGAGGTCTCCAGCCTCTGTTAGACTACGCTCGTTTGCCCATGTACCGTTTCCGTCGCTCGTACTCGCCATTGCCATATCTATAGTAGGAAACTGATCGAGGTAGACGAGAAAGAATTCTTCCTGCGGTAATGGAAATACCTGTGCTGGGCCAGTAGTATCTAAATGTAGAAATGGTGGTGCGTGATCCTGGGTGGCGTCGTGGTGTAATATAACCTCTGGTATAAGACGGGAAAATGTCTCCATTGAAGCGCGAGGTGGACGACGTCGGTTGGCTGAGATCTGGCCCAATCGGGCATGACTGCTGACACCCCCCCGCTCCTCAAGGCACATCCTGTCGACGAACTGTGTCGACGACTATGGAAGGTATGAGATACCTGGCGCCAATAATCTGCAAAATATGTTTGTGATGGAGAAGATACGGTGGGACGAGCATTCGCACTTGTTGCTCACGATTCATGCGGTGTAGGCAGACACCTTCCCTGTCCTCGGAAAGGTAGACGGGGATTGGGTAGGAGTCTGTGCTAAATCTCGAAATTTCAGTTGCCTTTGTTTTGAGCGCTAGATTTGCGGAGCGTGGAAAATGACAGATTACTGCTGACTGAATTGGATTACTGACTTATTGGAGGGCTGACTGAATCGGATCGTGCAAACGCTCCAAACTGGGTTGAGGAGGCTCAATAGATTACCAAAACTTTTATTTAAGACCGAGATGAACTTGGAGGAAGAGTAAGACTACTCATTCATCCTAAAAGCCATGGCTCCCCTTCCTAACAATCGAGGCACATCTCCCTCAACTCTCTCAGGGTCTCTTCCCTGGGTGCCCAGCGCTTACTTATGGAAAGATACATCAGCAAGGGCGGTCGATGCCGTGTATAGTATCGATCCTGCACTCTTGCGTGAGTAGCCTACTCCTCTATTCACGCGTCACAATACCCACCCACTGGAATATTCGAAACGCTAATGAGAACCAGACATATTCCATCCAACAATGGCTACACAGAATTTAACCGCCATATCTTCAAATGGCCATTATGATCTGCCAGACCAGGCGACCGCGCATCTCTACGAGGCCTTGCTCCATGATCAGAGTCTTACATATAGCTTCGATGCTTCCAAACTATCGGCACCTGTCGGGATAGCGCCTGCTCTGACTGTTGGTCAATTCCTGCCGTCCGAGCATGAGAAGAGCTCGAACGAGCCCAATGTACGTGATACAAACTTCCAAGCGGCACCTCTTGCAGATGCATCCGGAGATTCCCAAAGGGGCCCTAGAATTATCGATAGCCCCCAAGCTCCTGCGCTACCCCTCGATTCTGGTCTTCCTACTACGAGCCACCAACTTCGAAGAGAGCATCCGTGCACTCATTGCGGTAAGATATATGATAGAAAATCCCGCGCACGAGACTGTCAACTCCAAGACCTCGGTATTATGCCGTATCAATGCGCAGGCCAGCGCCGCTGTGGTAGAGATGGATGGTTAGTACCGCTTATTTCATCTCTTGCACGGCAGCCCATCCAGCTCACCTGCACCGATAGCCGCAAAGCTTATAGCTCTGAGGAGCTCTGGCGTCGGCATTTGAATCGTAATGTTCAGTGTCAATCTTGGTGAGGTTCCACATCGACTTGGTAGTAGTCTCCTCATACATTGTCTAGCCACAAGCTCGTTTCTAAGCAGAACTTAGCGAGGCACAAGTCACTTTATTGCGCGAAGAGTAGGGCCGTTAAGATTCGGAAATGAGGTTAAATACTGTTCCATTGGCGTACACTAGTTTGTATACATGCGCGTATTTTTGTCGTCGATGCCACTGGTCGAAGTAGAAAGCAAGTTTGCAATTCAATCTCCACCACTTTTCCACTTTTTACCAAATCGTTTAAAAGTTGTGCCTAACTGAAAAATAATGCAATGGAGGCACTTATAGAGTGCATGGAACAAGTCGGCAACGCGCCATACGACATCAACTTGTACCCAAAATACATCAAACTGGCTGGAGAACAAGACAGCGCAGCCTCTGTTAACGATGGAACTGAAGAGGAAGAGGAAGAAACTTTGGGCTCATTAGGAGCAGAAGCTCGCGGCACCATGGTTAGCGCTATGGCCGCAACTTCAGGTCAGTGGGTCGTTGTCAACGTGCACGGTCTTCAATCCACGCGTCAACCGACCTAATGCTGATTTTTGAGCTTCAATAGATGTTTGGCTTCCGCTGCTTAGATACCAGCGCTCCAATCTCGACGCGTTGAACAAATCAGAGGATGCGCAGACGCTTTTGGAGCTCTTCTCCGCTGCCAGGAAAGACTATTTGTGCAAGTGAAACGCTCTCGTATAGGTTCTTGTGCTAACATCAGAACAGCCATTCCCGTCCTCCGGTTTCAGGCTCTGACCCTCATCAATCTTTATACGCGCCAACAGGAGGGTGATGGAGAGGCAACTTCTCTGGATCATTGGACAGAAGAGAATGTTCGTAATCAGTTGTCCGAAATCTCGTCTCTTGCTGCCCAACATATATCCAAGGTTTCAACTTTATATTTGTGTCATTTCTTGAATACTCATATCGAGTCAATGCAGAGTCACGACGTCTGGGACCTTTGGGCAAAATGGGAGCTTGAACTCCTCGAGGAGCTAAACGCCAATGCGGACATGGAAGATGAAAAAGAGGAAGCCGTCACGAGAATCGACGAAATGTTCCTGGCTCGCCTGAGACAGCCGCACAGCAGTACGTTTGATCCTTTTCCTCGAATCATAAGGCTTATATTTCGTTAATTTCAGACTATAACGCTACGAGCGAACTCTACTCCCCATTCGTCTCGTCGTACTTTCCAGACACCGAATATGAAAGCAGACTCGTCGCAGCCACAAAAGCTCGCGAACTACCACTCAAGCAACTTTCTTGGCGCGAGGGGAATCCTAAGCGTGTCCGTGAGCATCTAGAACTGCGCGCTCAGAATGGAGGCTTTCTGGAGTGGAAACAGTACCTTGCCTGGGAAATCGGGGCCAAAAAGCCACAGCGAAAGTTTATTGTGGCGGTGTATGAACGATTATTGGATTGTGCGTCCCGGGAACGATGGTCTGCATTGTGTGCAGTACAGGACTCTCCGAGCGACGAAACCCTTAGTGAGGCACTAAAGGTCAAAGCTGCCAACCTCCGAGATGTTTGGGAGGAGTATCTTACCTATGCAGTACGCATGTCTTGCCTTTGTGATGCGAAAATTGCTCATGACCACGTCAGCAAACTGGTGACTCTACCGAGCTGCTCAACCTGGCACGCCGTGCAACGAGGGCTCTGCCCGAGTCTGGGACTGTTTGGGCAATCTATATGCGAGCTGTCGAAAAGGCGACTCGCCCGACAGACGACATGGAGCAATTCGAATGGGAGGAAAGCATTCCAGGTTAGTCTGATATCAACCTTATGAGTGCTTTACTTACATCAATCACAGATATTTATTCTCGGGCCCTCCAAATCAATCTGCTGCAAACGTCTGTTGAAGACTTTGTTGCCGTCACATTGACCCGTGCATCTTGGAGTCGACGAATGTGTTTTGTGGAAGAAGAAGGAGAAACCGTAGTTGGTAAGTATATACCATTCTTGCAAAAAGCAAGGAAGTTGTGCTTAGATTTCATCCATAAAGAACCGTGCTCACCGCTCCATAGATCCAGACCGTATGGCAGATGTCATACAAATCCTCGAAGAAGGAATTGCCACCGTCCGAAAGGTCGAGGGAGGTGACCCCAAAATGAGGCTAGAAGGATTCCTATCTGCTTTTGTAAGTGAATAAGCATTTTACAGCAAGCACTCATACCTCTCCAGTATCTTGCTTTGCCTTTGCCCGATAATGCACTCGAGGTGCTTCAATCTGCGAC
>KN824285.1:614354-648822 GCA_000827415.1 Serendipita vermifera MAFF 305830 | reverse complement strand
GATATAGTGGAGATATTCACTTTATCGTATACATTTCCCACTTACCATGACCAATAACTGGCACCCATCCCGGATCTGAGGGCAAGTCAGAAGCTCAGAGGTAGTAAATTTAACATAACAAAGTGAGCAGCTAACTCTGATTACCTGGCGTCCTAAAGCGACGGCGGTAATGCTGAGGTGTCTCCAATGATATGTTTTGGGGAATACCTTGCCATATTCCATACTGTCCCAGCGCTGTATAGACCGGATGAGCATTACATAAGGGTTGACGCATAGCAGGCGTAGACGGCGTTGCCACAGGGGTGAGCCCAAAACGTGTACCCCTTAAAGATGGCGCTGCTACTGGTTCTTGTGGTGAAGAAAGTTTGAGACCGGATTCGAAGAAGGAAAAGTGGGGGTCAGTTTGCCGTTTCTGAGCTGCTTCTGGTTCTATTGCGAAAATCCGGGTCCTAGATGCATTACTAGCATGGTGAACTCCGTTGTGTCCATTTTCAGAGCAAGCTTCGTGCGTTGAGTAGTTCTGAGTGACGAATTCGAATCGGTAGGCCTCGGAATGGTGTAACCTAGTCGACCGGGTTGGGTGTACGTAGTGTACATAGCTTCCACCGTTGTCCGATTCCGCACTGCTGGACAGAGAGGTGGAGGTAGAAACAGTCACGCACGAATTGCTGACAGTCGGGTTGACAGGTGCTAGATATAGTGGGGTATGTAGGTGAGTAGAGCCACTGTGAATTGTGCCAGGATTTCTCACTTTGAGCAACTCGCCATGATCGATGCCCTCAAGCTCCGTAGGACGGAAATTAAGACCATTTACCAGGGAGTAAGTCTCATTATACTTAGCCGGGACCGCCGGGTAGTTATGGGACATTTGGGGGGTGTTGCCGTTACTCTCCATAAACGATGTACCTGGGTGAAGAAGACAGGTAAGGAGAAGGGATGTATCTTGTGAGAGTTAGAAGCTGCTTGCTTATCGGGATGCTCTTTATACGGAGCAGCTGGGGATTCCAGCCTCGGGCGTCAATGCGACTGCAAGTTGCGTAAATAAGCGACATAAGATAGCGTTACCGTAACAAGCGACGAAGGGTGGACACGTACAACTTCGATCGATCCTTTGGTTTGGAATTCTAGAGAGTGGATCTTGATCGTGATCACGATCGAGATCATGCGGGCGGAGTGTTTCTAGCACTGACAGACATAGTCAGACGCTCCACCTATACTGACTGGACAATCTGGGAGTCTCTAATGAATAGGTGAGGTCGTGGCTTGTTGGGAACTCTAATCAGCATGACATGTTGATGCGGGCCTAGTTTTAAAACACCGTCGTTGTCCCTCTTATTGAGTGTTAGAAACGAGCATCTGCGCGTGTTGTTCCGGATTTACTTTTTCTGGGAGAGGGCCGGGGTTCAGGGTATGCTCGGGTTGTGTAGGGTGGGGCCGGGGGACAATGCTGGGAGCGTACTTTCATGACAGCGACCCTTCGGTGGAGGACACGGGCACGGAATGAATGTAAACCAGGAGAGAAAAATACAATCCTGACTTTCAGTTGGTCCAAAGGTCTTTGAAGCAAAAATAAGAACAATATTTGGAGTTAAGACGGCGGAACGCTCTGCCGATCCTAAATAGTAACTGCGTGTTACAAATTCCATAGCATGTAAATGGCACTAAATAAATCACGAAAGGCCGAAAAAATGAGAAAGAGAGACGAGCCAGTCTCCTCCAGCCTCCGGCGCTAAAGCGACTGAAGCCTCGTGGCTAGGCCAGACAGGAAGTCGAGTTAATGGAGACACGGCGAACGGCGGACGGACGGACGGACGGACGGATTTTAATATGGCGGGAATAGCACCAGAATTGAGTTTAGAAACTTTTGTATTTAATCGGTATATACGTCCAGGAAACGACGTAGGAATCGAGCCCAAAAATAAAATAAAATAAAATAAAATAAAATAAAAACAGTTCTTTTTGAGAAAAACTGTACACAGCCGTGTCCAAATAGAGAGTGGCAAAGCAAACGTCGGTGATTGAACCTTAGGCTGAACCCTCCCACCTTCTTTTTTTGTCCCTCGTTTCTTGTTATCGGGTGCTCTAGCCCAACAGGCGCTGCGCGCTCTTCCATTAAGATGGCAGACATGCTCATGGCCGGCGGCCCATCTCATGACGTCCCTCAGTGGCGGCACATACACGGCTTCCAGTATGTATGTTGCATATGCTTCGAGCCCACGGGCTCTGCCACAATTTCGAGAGGAAGGTACCCGGGAAAAGTGTACCAGAAGGTACGCCTGCGTCTTGTTTGATCACACTAGTTGTACTAACAGTTTCGTCAATAGTGCGCTGCCGACGCGAATCATGGGATGTGGATTGATGGCGTAACAGCAGATCAAGTCCCAATCTTCAACCAGGAGCGTGCATCTGGTAACAATATCTATCAGGTCGAGCAGACCTTTAGCCAGCCTCAGCCATCCACTGCCGCTCCTACTACGATGATGCAGAACGGCACATTCTATGGATCCCAATATCAGCCGAATCAAATCCCAGCTACACAACCACTGGGACGACCTCAAGCACGCATGCGTATTAATTGTTCATGCGGGGCACCTGGAAACGTTCGTTGCATCTCTTCATCATGCAAAGCTTGCTGTCAGCGTGCTGCAGTCGCATGGGGTGGAAACTCATGCCAGGCCCAAGATCATCAGAAGAATAATAGGATTGCTCTTCAGCAGAAAGGCTGGGTTCCCCCTCCGAGCTCTCAGCCGTCATCATCACATTATCCCAATCTCTCACTACCCAATCAACTACGCTATCCAACGAGTTTCCCTTCTCAACAGCCCTCTTCAACTTTAGCCACGCTTGCGTCGAGGCATGGTAGGAGTCGTTGGGTCGAACTTGTGAAAAATCTCTAAGTCCGAAACTTAGACCCCAACCACTCTACCACCCCTTCGCGACACCCTCGCACACGCAAAAATACAAAGAAATGTCAAAGTAAAATACTAGTAAGTGATGATTTCTTCATTTTGGTGCCAGTTTGGCTCGCTCGTCGTCGCTCCACCCCATGTTGAACGCCCCACAGAGGACCGCACCCGCTCCACAAGCCACTCGTCGAGGTCAGGAAGGAGCTCAAGGTCCCGTCGCCGTTATTCGACGACGGAAGACGGCCTCATTCCCAAGCCCGATGGTGAAGCCGGACGCAAGTCCAACGGCAAGCGTGTGGGTTACGACCTACTCACCGAATCCCGTCTTGAAGGGGAACAGTATGACGAACTGTGAGTAAGTAACATTATCTTCAAGTAGCATCACATCTGACCACCCTGGCCCTAGCTCACCGTGGAGCGCTTCGCCTTTATGTATTGCGATGTAACCCGTTCATTCAAACACCAATACAGGGAAGATCTTATCGAAGTAGTTCAGAATGTAAGTTCTATGCATTCTGGCCCAGAAACACGAGCTGATCCTGCCGTTGGTGGAGGTAGTGTCGCGTGTTCTATCCTTGGCTTCAATATTATGCAGGCGGCTGGATCATTACCGTGATTATAAACAAATACTCGAAAAGACGGCGGTCAAGTACTCCTTTGAGCCGCGTCCCGACACGGAATTCGAACTCGCGGAGATCGTCGACGACCTCAGGAGGAAGTGCGCTGCAGACGACAGTTCGGTACGTATCTAAGACAACATTATTCTCACTTTTAATACTACAATACAGGACGACGAGCCTTCTCCACCTCCATCCAAGCCGAAACGCCAGACCGTCAAGGCCGCCCCTACCCCCTCCACTGCTCCACGTTCTCCATCTCCCTCTGCGTCCACTATCACTCCTTCCGACTCTTCTGCTCAACCCACCCGCATTGTCAAGCCCGTGGCCAAGCGCGCTCCTGTCCAGCCCACTGCTGCCGTCAAGACTGCCACAAAGCCTGCACCAGCCAAACCCGCCGCTGCCATCAAGACCACCACCAAATCCATTTCTACTCAGTCCACCGCCGTCAGCAAGACCCTCACAAAACCTGTCGCGGTTAAACCCGGGAAGGTCGTACCCACCACTGCCGTAAAGGCTCCGGCTCCAAAGGCCGCCCCATCAAAGTCTAAACCCGTCAAGCGTACGGTGCAAGGGGAGGAAGAGGAGGCGGAAGAATCTGGCGCCGCCACGGACGAGGAAGAAGAGATCCCGTATGATGACGAAGACAGTGAGGAAGACGAACCGGAGGAGCCTCTTAGGGATCATGAGCTTGTTGCTGGAGGCATGGACGAAGGAGGCGAGGGAGATGCTGCGCCACAGGACGACTACGGCATCCCCGCATCTGGCCCAATGCTGGGACCGGATGATGACGACCAAATGAATGTGGAGGCGCAGCAGGACGAGGGTCCTATTCAAGAGGTGAGCTCGATGCCATACGTGTTCGTCGCTAACTCCTGCTTGATAGGAACTTACTGTCCCCGGCGTCACTGTCGACGACGCGTTTGCATCTCAGATTCCCCTTGCGAATAAGGGCAAGAAGAATACCCGCCCTGTAGCGCCTGCAAAGGTCGTGGCTCCTAAGGTCGTGGCTCCTAAGGTCGTGGCTCCTAAGGTCGTGGCCCCTCTGGACAAAGGAAAGGGCAAGGCGGTTGCCGCTTCCAAGGTAATGTATGAATCTATCTCCTGCGCTCTGATCACTTACATTTCCTTTAGCGCAAGTCGGTCACGATGGACGAGGATGCCACTGTCGAGCAGGTCGAGACTCGTCCGGTATGTTTCTCACGTCAACCATCGTTCAAAGCTTACCTTTGCTCTAGAACAAAAGGATGAGGCCTTCTCAACCCAAATTCGCTCAGCCCATTGCGAGGCCCCAACGCGCCACTGCAGTCAAGAGAAAGTAGTCGCGCATCCACCTCCACTTCCTTTTACTCTTCTCGCCTTCTTCTTTGGACGTCTGTTCTCGTTACGTCTGTTTCGGTGAGTAGAACACGTCTCCAGTCACTTTTGTTCTCTGACACGTCTCCAGTTACTCTTTACTTTGTCGATGTTCGCCAGGTGAGTAGAACACATCTCCAGTCACTTTCGTTCCCTGACATGCGTCTCCAGCAGTGTTTAATCTCCATCGAAACTCTCTTCCAGTAAGTAGAACACGTCTCCACTGGCTTCTGTTCTCTAACATCCGTCGCCAGTTCCTCTCTACGGTCTTGTACCTTTGGCTGCTCTTTCACTTCGTATCAACGTTTTCTCTTCCGGTAAGTAGAACACGTCTCCAGTGGCTTCGTTTCTCTAACACGCGTCTCCAGTTCTTCTCTTTTCTGTCGATGTTTACTTCGGTACGCTAAATACGTCTCCAGTCATTTGGATCGTCTAACGCACGACTGCAGCTCCTGTTTTCTCTTGATCAGGGTTTACTTGGTACGTAAAAGGCATCTCTACTCACTTTCGTTGCTCTAATATGCATTCGCAGTTATTCGTAACTCTCTAAAGCTCGTTAGACTATTGCATCGGTGAGTGAAGACACCTCGAATTGCTTTCGTACGACTAAAACTTGCTTCTAGTTACTTTATACAAACAACAAACAAAACCTGTTTCAACGTCCATTCCCAGTGCGTAATAGACGTCTCTGCATCATATTTGTATCGCTAACGTCGGTCTCCAGTGGGTTTGGGCGGTAGACGTCATCACAGCATTTGTACAACACCGCAGCATCAACAACATCGACCCACATCACAATTGTCCCCTGCAGCCGCCGTATCAGCGTAGCTAGCCTGACAATACATTGTTATTTACCACTTACCTTACCTGGTGTGACCACATGAAATGAATGGTAAACCCACCTGAGATCACTGGCGGATTGACTGCGCGGAGGTGGAAAAATCACCTCGATTAGGTGGTAAAACCAGCCAAAGGTACTGGAAAAGCGGAACGATTCCGCAGCTGATTCAAGTGGACTTTCCATCCGGATCAACCGGTACTACCATCTGGATCGGGTGGTAATACCACTCGTCTCCACCCGAAGTAACGGTGGGGACGAGTGGTATTACCACCCGATCCAGATGGTAGTACCACCCAGATCAGATGGTCGTCTACCACCCGATCTGGGTGGCGACTTTTCCCACAGTGAACCCCTTCCGTCTCTTCCAAGCAATCGAGGCCAGTCAGCTGGCCCCTCAATCAATCGTTTATAGAGCTTCATCAACCTATCGTACACAGATTTAATTCAGGTCGGATAGTAGCATAATATAGGCTCACCAATTTCGTTCACCGGCCCAAAGCGCAGGAACAGCACCAAATGGCGCTGCTGCATATTAATTTCGTTGCTCAAGAGGGGTCGTAGCCACAAAACCTCACGAAGTGCCCTCCAAGCGTAGGAAATAGCGTAGTCGTCGACTCGAGTCGTCTCATGGGACAAGCACTCTCGAAGAAAGTTCTGGACGTTGACAGGAAGCGTAATTGGAGTGGCGCTCCCTCCAAATACAGGTTGACTGGCCGCAATCTGACGCCTCAGATAGTCGAAAAGCTCGATAAATAGGAACATTTGTGCTGAAGTCATCACGCAAAGCAGCTCTTGATGCTTAGCGAGCGCGTACGCAAACGGATCTGCATCTGACTTCATTTTTGTGCTGTCCATTACTCCTTTAGAGACGATTTAGACGGAGACCTCGGTCTCCTGTAAGTGTCAAAGGTTCAAATTAGGGAGCCCGACTGTCATTACGCCCTATCCATAGATTTATGGCGATAAATTCGGGTTAAATATAAAAGTTTCTACACTCAATCCTGGTGCTATTCCCGCCATATTAAAATCCGTCCGTCCGTCCGTCCGTCCGCCGTCCGCCTAGTCTCCATTAACTCAACGCCCTCAGGCCAGACGTCGCCGGAATACAGACGACGGAAGGCACATTAAGCCCACCCACGTTGTTTCCCCAATCCAAATCAGGAAGCTAGACATTGTGTCGTTCGGAATACTTCAGTCTCCATGTTTAAAGCGGCAGCCAGGTCCAAAAGAAGCACATAATTGTACAAGTGTAAAGGTAGTCAGGAAGTTGGTCGGTCAGAGAATGGTTCTAACGTGCCATGGCCACCGCGGAGCCAATTAAGTAGTCGAAGCCACTGCTCTTCAAATCTGTTCTGTTTTTGAGTCATTTCGACAAATACAATGATATTACAGTGGTGAAATGACGTGAGAAGTGAAACAATACTCTAAACCCAAAAAGCAATCGACCAGTATTGTTGAACTCCCTGTCGGTATTCCCTTCTCGCCAAACCCCATCCCTCAATTGCTCTCACAGTCCTACATATAATCAAGCAATCCTTCGGCATCTTCTGAGGAAGCAGAAACAGACGTAACCGTTTGCTTAGAACCGACTGTAAGCCTACGATATCGAGGATGCTCGTGGAATGGAAACGGCATTTGCTTGTGCATCGAGTTCCAATGACGACGCATTCCATCCCGCCTCAGTTCCACGCCACTAAGGTTCTGTCAGCCACGGTTCAAGCGTATCGTTGGACAACGAACCATGCGCCACATTTCATCTTCTTAATCTGGCCGCTCAGGTGGTCCTTCAACAGAGCCGACGTCCCAAATTTTGCGTACCTAACAAGCGAAGAGTATTAGCACTTGCTTTATTTAGAGTAATCCATCATCGACTCACCCGTCAACTTGATTACACGACTGACAGCCACTGCATCTGAATGGTTTATGACCTAAATGAGATCGCACACAGCCCAGAGCCCGTGGCATAGAAGTCTTGCATAAGCCACAGAACAGGCAACGGAAAGCTGCCTTTTCCACGAATATAGTGAAGAGAGAGCGTTTCGAGTTACCGAAATCGATTGGAGGACATTGTGGTAAATGAATGATTCGCTCGATGAAGAGCATGGCGAGTTTATCCGTGAAGAATGGCTCGTGAGATTGGTCCAATATGAACGCTGAAGGTAGTACGTAATCAAGAAGGCTGCGGAGAGCTATGCTTGGGTGGCAGGAGTCCTTGGTAAAGGCCACTGCGAGGCAACCCCTCTGTTTTATGGAATAGTGTGTTAGATCCGCTGGTGGTGGTAGGACTGGTAGAGGATTTGTAGGCATAGGGGTCAAGATTAATGGAGAGAAAGTCGACGCGTCCAAACTGGTCACTCTTGTGCCTTCCACCCATATATCCTGTACTAGGTTTGTGTCTCCAGCGAGCCAGTGTTGCGGTTTCGCCTTCGTAGATTGGGAAAATATAGGCTGCTGGCCCTCTATAGCCACCGAATCTATGCGCTATATGTTAGAATCTATCGTTAACAATGAGGTTATGTTTACCTTTTGAGAGGATCTCTCTCGCTTTTTCTGGATCGATGAGCCAATCTAGGGAATCAGTCACGTTAGGCTCACTTTCCGTCGAGTTGGGGGGAAAGGCAACAGGTTGCTGCTGGACGGAAGATAACGACAGGGAAACCACGTCCTCGAACTCGGGGTTGAGGTGAGGTAGAAGTGGGGGTATTGGGTCTGCCGGCGCACGGGAAGGATCAGCGCTCTGCCAGCTAGAATCGTAGAGTATCTTTGACGCTACCAACGGCGGCAGACAATCTGGAATATGAGCTTGTGAGTCATGGTTCCAAGTTATCTGGTCTGTGAGTTGATGATTTGAATCTGCTGCTGGTGGCAAGGCTTGGAAGGGATCACCGAGCGGGGAATAGGGTCCCCGTAGGGTCAATTGATTAAAGTACCCTATGTTAAATTCTTCACCTGCAGAAAGAGGCCCGTTGATCGGGTCGTTTTGAAAGTGTGACCTGAGTAAGGGGTCGATTTCCAGCGCACTTTTGCCTTGTTGGTCAATATCGACTGACGATACTATGGAATATGGATTAATTTCGAAGATATTAGTAACGTGAAATCAACGTACCATTGGAAGGAAGGCTACTGGCTAGTTGCTGCCCGATTGAAGTCTCCCAGAGGCTTTCCGCCTCCCACTTATCTATCGGGCCACGAGGAAAGAAGTTTGAATGGTATCGAGCAGGACCAGAGGAGTTAGAAGAGATTGGAGTCGATACTCCAACATTGAAATCTAACTGAGTTGATGAAACCTGGTCCGGCAGTGGGAGAACGGAACTAGGCGGTTGCCAGCCATGTTTCGATGGCATCTTTGGCGCTACTACCGACGAAACTGATTCCGTCGCTGAGAATTAGGCTCCATACCATGTCACACCGTCATTAGAAGGCTTACTTGATATTGGGTATTCGAACTTAGGAGCACGTATGTAGGAACCACCATGGGTCAGAGATGGTTGTACGACACAGAAGCTATGACCACCGCGAATGGATTGTTGCTGGCCTAATTTTGCGTAGGAATCTTCACCGCCGGGATGGTGGGTAGACTCGTCCTTCGAGACAAATGTGTAGTCAGGGTAGTGTGCGTAGGACATAGTTATCTTCATTCAATGTCCCAAGGGTGCGAGAAATGATCGTCCCACACCCGTCCGTATAGCGCGTAGTGGTGCGTCATTCTTGCGGGCATACTTTCAGGTTTTTATAAGAGTACAGTGAAAAACGGGGGATTCTGGTAGCAGAGATCGTCCAAAGAGGGGTATTTATACCGGCTGGTGTATCTCAGCTTGGGTAGCCGACACTCGACAGAGGTTTGTATGGGAGGCAGTCCACGGCTACAGGTGTACACGCTACAAGCCACGAGTTGCACTAACATCTTTGTAGCCCACTTGACGCTCTCGACCTTCGCTATTCAACCTTCGGTATACCGATGCAGTGCCGGATGGAAAGGGCTGGGCAAGATTCGAAGGCGATGTATTCAGGGGTCGGTGCATCTGTCAACCTGCCACATCGAAGCACAGTAAAATCTATTGAGACCACGGACGACCGATGTATGAAATGGCCACAGCTTCTGTGAAAGTGGTCACAAGGTGCGAAATACGCGAGAAAAATTACGTTCTGATTGGATTATGTCTGGAATGATAGAAACTCGTAGTGGCCTCATGGCCTTCAATAGGACGAAACGGAGAATGGCAATCAGATGTGGCTAAGCAAGGCAAAATCCTGCTTTATTCTTTGGTGTGTCTACTCTTACCATCCATTTTCCACTCACCGATCGTCCAAAAATACATGTGCCGCCAAATCTCAGACGGATGCGTCCATCGTGGCTGCGGCCATTATACCGTATGCTTCACAGTCAACCTACGAGTTGTTACTAAGCCTCTTTGATAGCAAACCGCCGTTCACGCCATTGCCGACTGCCAAAGCTCTCGCTGCCGCCTTTCCACCTCACATCCACATTCATGCCGTGCTCCTTCTTGTCGTTGCAACTCGGTGAGTTCCCAGTCTGACGTTTACGTCTTGATATTATGAATTTCAGCAATATATAACCGTGCGCTGACCACTTCCTCCCTCAATTACAAGACGTACGGCCCCGATATTGAACGCACAACGCACACCCTACCCGGTCTCTGCCAACAATGCCTTAACTCACCCTCACCCCACGTCTATTAGGCGTAAGCCCGGCCAAAAGGAAAGATGCGATCGTCGAAGGCAATATCAAAAGTGGGCGTAGTTGCCGCCCATGATACCCCACCCAGTTTTTTTGCTTTCAAATTACTCTGTCACTCCTCTATATAATCTCGTCGCCCATCAGAGCCGCCTGTCTGTTAGCCGTTCTCCAAGCGCTCCCTTCTTGTGTCACATCTCGGCCTTCGCCACAAGGGGACGAAAAGTCACTCTCGAGCCGCCGACCTGGTGGGAATTCGGATCAAGAGGACTAACTAAGGATGATCGGAATATAAAATATCCGTAGTGGACCAAAAATCCTTTCATTTACCATGTACATACCTCATTCCTGTTTCCAAACTTTGTTTACTGTACTCGTTGTATCAAGCCTTCGTTAATCATCGCATTTCCGTTTTTTCTTCTCCAAATCAAACTTTGCTCATTTGACCTCTCTCGTCATTCCTACGTTACATAGATAATTTATCGAATTGGAACTCTAAGACAACCTCGCCCTTCGAACCAAACATATCACTCTATTAAGATATATAATAAGGTACAGGGTATAACCACTCCTTGACGCACCTACTCGCCACGGGACCAATATTTAACGTATCTCCACAAAAATTAAATATATCGTAGATAACATAAAAATAAATAAGTGTGCCAAATTTCGTACCGCGGTATAAAGATTTGGGCTGTAAATAAGGGGAAGTCGAAACAGGCAATCCCACTCCTTGACGCATTGCCGTTTCTAGCCTTTATATCGGCGGCGGGACCTTGCAAAAAAATATGTAAATTATGAAACCGAGATAACAAACATGTATAAAGCAAAAGATCGCATTAACAGTGCCATTAAACCCATACCTCGAGCTCAAGCTCTGACTCCTCGTCACTTTCTGGCTTTTTGGGGGCCGTTCTTTTCCTCGGTCTCTTTTCATTCAATATTTCTTTGTACTCGTCTGGTATAGGCTCCAATGGAGGCTTGTTAGGCTTGCGCCTGGACCGAGAACCCGAAGGCTGACTTTCCCAGTGAGTAATTAGGGCTGCATGCGCAACTTCCTGGCGCTCCTCTGCTCCCTTCTTCCATTCCTTAGCATCATTCGCTAGCTTTTTTGCATTTTTCTTTGCCTCAGCCGCCTCCTCCTCTGCATGCTTTGCTGCTGTATCTGCCACCAATATTTCATGCGCCTCATCACCAGTGAAAATGAAGCCCCCTGGCATCCCATTAATCTTTTTCAATGTTGACTTCTTTTTGGGTTGCTCGTTGAGCCTGAGAGAGCGCTGTGCCTGTTGACAATATGTTTCTTGCAGAATCACTTGTGCGAGTAGTCGGTCTTGACGTAATACCACTGTAGATAACTCATCCTTCACCCTATTCCAGACCTCCTTAGATGGTGAGTCTTTGATTTTTCGAATTTCCTTGACTAGCTGATGAGGGACGGGGCCTCGCTCAACTGGAGGGAGGTCTATTGCAGAAGTGACGGTCTCCAGTTCAAGTAAAGGTGCCAAACGTGTTGATGCAAGACCACGAAGTATATCCCCAGCAATATATGTGGATTTGGTGTCGGTATCAACATTCGGTCTTAGGTACTGCTCCGTATGTGGTCCGTTGGAAGGGGAGATGCACTTGCTAAGGAGCGAAACTGATGCTCCACATTCGTTTAGACTCATAGAAGCGGTGGCAGATACCAAAAGTTCCAAAGGATCGGGCAAACTTGATGGGAAGAGGGTAGTTGGAAGTGTGACGTGGTTGGGTGAAGGGGGTGGTGAATCGGATGGAAAATGCATGTTAGTAGTCCTAGTATTACCAGAGATCTGGTTTTTGGGAATGGGAACATGCGAGGAGGGTGATATGGTGGATACCAGGAGCGGGGGTGCAGTGTCAGATTGAGTAGCACCTTGCATTTCATTTTGTCGGTGGATTGCATTGACAATAGCTTGAATAGGTGATGGTGGTGGTAGAGGAAGTGAGCAGGTAGTTGAGAATTCCTTGCTAGGAGCGAGGTCTGCATCTGAGATGACGCTGGGGTCTACCGGACGTAGACCGGTCTTCTTCCATGCCATAAGAATACTTTCTTCCTTGAATGAGTCTGTTACAGCACCGTGAAGCACCATCAAGAAGTCCTTCTTCTCGACATCATGCCCACTCTGTTTTAGATGCTCGGCTGCACGCTTGGCATACGCATTTTTGAACGGGCTGAACATCACCACGTCTAACCCTTGGAGTAGGTGAGTTGTATGGGGTGGATATCCAAAGACGATAATGTTATGGAGGCGGGCAAACTCGATAAGCGGGAGGTTGATATGCGACGCATGACAGTCGACGTGGAGAAGCCGAGGCCCCTCAGATTCAAGATGACGAGTTGCATTATGAAAGAACTGGATAAATTCAACCCCGAGGGTGTTGTTCATGAAGCCGTGCTGAGAACAAGTAAGCCTGGAACGAGCGCATTAGCGAACGGGTAACTAGAAACGAGACGGTACACACGCATATTTCCCTGGATTATTTTCAATCCAATTGCGCCGAAGAAGTTTACCTGGGAATACGACGAGACTATCCAAGAGATGGCCAGTAGCGGAGATCACAGGTATGAACGTGATTAGCTCTCGACTTCCACCTTTGTTGATTTTGACAGCCTTGTTCTTGCGACCTGCTATCACACGAGTGCGCTGACTATGTCCGCGTAGGACGCCAGACTCGTCGTACGCAAACTGGCGGTGTGGGGGAATCTTCTCACCGTGCTCGCCAACGACTGATTTGTAGCAGTCAAAATATCGCTTTATGATTGCAGGTGTAGCAGACATAGCACGAACTCGATCAAGTGGCCGGCTCCAATGGCGTCGAAGTTCATCGTGGTGGCGATCCAAGAACCGAGTCGTCCAGTTGCGACCCAAGGTGCCATCTGGGTTGGTAGATTTGTAAATGAGGAGTGCGTGTTCATGTACAAGAGCTGGTGTTAGTGCGAGGTTGCGGTCAGCAAGGCTAATAGCCCATCGAACGAGCTCGGCCTCCTGCCCGGTGGAGAGCTTAGTCTTGCCGGCATTGAACTCATCGATACTAATCTTATTGGGGTCAAGATCACGAGCGAGAGTCTTGTCACTGATGGCAAAGTCTCTGGCAACAGCTCGCAGGGAGACTCGTGAGGGTGCCATAGCCTGACGCTCTTGGAAAGCCTTAACCGCAGCAGCACGGATTTCGCAGGTCTTTTTCCGAGCGAGGCGAGACTTCAGGCGCTCGCTCAGTGCATGCTTTGCCATGGTGGGACAGACGGCACGAGCTGATGCTGACGAGGTAGAGGAGGGATAAACAGTGGTTGATTGACAAAAAAGAACATTTATATCAGCTTATATACACGGAAGATTTACATGAGATCGACGCTGGGCCAACGGCGAGCAAGCTTGTGAGGTTGATGGATGTGGTGAGGTCCAAGGTTAGCCGACGACGCAATGTGGCTCTGAGCAGATACATAACCTAAACGGCACCAAAAAAACGTGATGTACGTACATTTAACATGCTAAAGAAAAATAAAGTTGACTTTCCAGGGTCACGCGATTTTTTTTGGGGGTGCCACAACAGTTGCACGTCGAAAATCACCACCGAAAATGAGGTCGGCAGTGCCCTAGCGTGCAAATTAGCACCGATCGCGTCGAAACTCGGCACATATATAGAACAATAAATTAAAAAAAATATGGACCAAGTTTTGTGATTTATGGCGGACTGGAGCACGAGCTATTCGCAAACGCGTCAAGGACCGGTGGTCGCGTCAAGGAGTGGTTAAACCCTGTAAAGCACTTTACTTCTGGATATGTACTGCCAGAAGATTACGCGCCAAACAGCTCAATAGAGATGGTGATTGTCGGGCAAGGCGGTCGAGTTGAACAGAGTTCCAATCCTTATAGTAGTGATCATATATAAAGTTCATATAGGCAATAGGTGACGGCTTGAGGCCGATGAAACCAGGATAGAGGCCAGTGGTATTGAGTTTCCTTCTGCCATCTCGACTCGCCCGTTGGCAAGTTCTACATAAATCTGAAGGATTTGCCCTCAAAGTTGCAATTTAGCTCAATAAAAGGTAGGACCGATGTCATCGAGACGAGAGTCGTGCCCTTTGACATGGTATAGTAGAGGTCCAAGTCGTGGGTTTACCAGTGGAAAGAGCTCCTCTCGTATCTGGCCACTCAGAATCCACAGAAATACACAGAGCAGTATTGTGACGATGCATTCAACAATGGTATATACTACGAAATTGTGAGGTAGAAAACGAAACCAAGAGAGTCGTTCAGCAGGCATTCTCAATCGCTCTCGCAATCCATGAGTTGCTCCGCGATATCATCCAAATGAATAGAAGCGGACGTGGATGCTTGATTAGGAGCCATTATTGACCGCCGGTATCGTGGATTTCCGTGGAAAGGAAACGGAAGTTGCTTGTGCATTGATTTCCAATGCCGGAGCATACCTCCTCGCCTCAACTCTGAGCCACTAAGGCCGTCTCAGCCAGATTCACCATCTGCGATGAAATTGCGTACCATTCAGGACATTCCTTCTTCTTCGTCTGGCCATTTTGGTGGTCTTTCAGCAAAGCTAACGTCCAGAATTGAGCGTGCCTAGCAATAAGTGAGTGTCAGCCCTGCTTTCACCGGAAGAATCGCGCATCATCGGCGTACCCGTTGACTGGATTGCATAACGGGCAGCCTGCGCATTTGAAGGGTTTATGATTCAAATGAGATCGCACGCAACCCAATACTTGTGGCAGAGATCTTTTGGATAAGCCGCAAAAGAGACAGCGAGGGGATGCGTTATCCACAAACAGTGTAAACAGAGAGCGTTTCGAGTTACCGAAGTCGACCGGCGGACACTGTGGGAGGCAAATAATCCGCTCCAGTATTTGGATGCTGTGCCTATCTGCGAGAAACGGTTCAAGAACCTGGTCCGATATAAACGCAGAGGGTAGTACATAGTCGAGAAGCCCCCGGAGAGCCACGCTAGGATGGAAAGAATCCTTAGTGAACGCTTTTACGAGTAACTCCCTCTGTTTCATAGGATAACGTGTTAGATCTGCTGGTGGTGGTCGAACTGAGAGGAGTTGGGCTCCAGCCAAGCCAAAGGTGATTTGCGAGAACGTGGGCGTGTCTAGACTGATTACCCTCGCATCATCTAACCGTATATGCTGCGTATGATTATCACCTTTGGTGAACCAGTCTTGATATCCGACCTCTGAAGAATGGGCAACTGGTGGCGGTTCATCCACAACAGATACAGGGGCTATTGGGTACTCATTAGATCTGAAGACCAAATTATAAAGCTCTTAATTACCGTTTGGTTCGATGAACAGGTCCGAGCAGCCAGCCACATCAAGTTGACTTCCCGCCGAATGGGGAAATGAAACAGCTTGCTGACGTTGGACAGGGAGCGCTTGGAGTGAGAATATATCGTCAAGACTGACATCATGGTGCGATGAAATGGGCGGCAATTCAGCTGGCGGCACGAAGGTAGTGTTGTCAGTCTGCCGGCCGACATTGTGAGATATCTCTACAGCTGCTAACGATAGTAGATCATCCACAACACCAAATGGCGATGCCCGAGGACAGGTTTCGGGGCTTGTATACCGGGAGTTTGGATCTAATGATGGTGGTAACGCCGGAAAGGGATCAATGAGCAGAGAATTTGGTTGACATAGAGTTGATTGACTCAGATATCTCATACCCACATCTCCATTATCCATAAAATAAGAGTCATTGAAGATGTTTTGAAGGTTAGACCCGAATAGAGGGTCCGCTGCTGGTGTGTGTTCAGGTTGTTCGTACATATCTGGTAACAACACTATGAAGTTTGCGTTAGTCTCGAGGAAGATAAAGATGTGGCACCAGTATACCATTGGAGGGAAAAGCACCGACTTGTCCTGACCCAGTGGGCAAAACCCAGGAGTGTTCTGCTCCACGGCTATCCTCCATTGGGTCAAGAAAAAAGTGTTCCGCCTGATATGAAGTAGGATTCGATATGGGATAGAACATAGGAGATATTGATGAAGTCCGGCCTCGTAACGAAAAGGCAGAATTGGTCTCTTGACATCTACTACTCAACGCTGTATTTGCCGTCTCCGTTGAAGAGGTTGAATCTGCGGTATATAGTTATATTTTACGACGATATCATACCACCATGAAGATGCTTACTGAGTCGTTCGGGTTTGAAGGAGCTATCATTTTTCAAAGCCCCATAAGGGACACATGAAATGGTCTGTGTCGAGTCGAAGGTGTCATAAAACTCTAGTGCTGGTTGCGAAGATGTGGTGTAAGAGGCGTTCTCGCGGAAAATGGAGGTTTGTCGTGGGCTTGAGTTTTCGAGAGCATCACAGCCAAGATGAGGACCATATTCGTCATTTGAAACAGGACTATACTTGGGGTGTAATGGATAAGACATAGTGAAAGAAGTGAACTATGTCAAGAGTACGGGCCGTAGTGGACGTCCCACACCCCTCTGAGTGGATAGCAGTGTGTCATATTTTGTGCTTTTATAGTGCACCGGGAGAAAAGGGGGATGGGCAACAGTCAAAGTCTACGCATGGGGGGCTTTTAAGCAAACCTTGACCTCGCTTTTTCGGCATCTAACATTTAGGCTTGCCGGTGGAAAGAAGGCATACAAGCACCGAAATTTGTATAGAGGGTTGTAGTCAAACCGACGCTTGACAGAGGCCTGTATCGAAAAGAGGTATGGGCGCAAAAGTACACGCCACAAGCCACGAGGTTCCCTGCTATTTTTATGACCCACGGTCAACCCTCGGTATGCCAAGGCAGATCGGATAAGAAGATCTGAGCAAGATTTGAAGAAAACGTATTCAAAAGTCGGTAAATTATGTCAATCTGCCATACCAGGGCTCTTGAGACTACCGACACCTGACCGAGCCACTGATAAGCGTGATTAATTGCACGGTAACTTGTGCCAATAGGAAGGCCTTTATAATTGTCCCTTTTTAGGAATTGCTTCCGGTAAATACAAGGGTGTTACGCAATTGTGAAGCGTGAAATGAAATCAAGCCCTGGACCCGAGAAATCATTCGACCAGGCATTTTATATCGCTCTCATAATCTAGGAGATGATTAATCTGCTCCTCCACATCGTCTCAAGATGCATAGGCAGACGTATTTGGTTGATCGGGGATGACTTTAGGCCGCTGGTATGTAGGATAGTCGTGGAATGGAAACGGAATCTGCTTGTGCATTGAGTTCCAATGCCGGCGCACTCCACCTCGTCTCAACTCTGTGCCACTAAGGCTCTGTCAACCAAGTTCATACCCACTGCCGAGCAGAGAAATGTACTAGGCGCCACATTTTGCCTTCTCCGTTTGACCACTAATGTGGTCTTTTAGTAGAGCCGATGTTCCGAATTGAGCGTACCTGAAAATTAACATACGTTAGAGCTCTCTTCCATCTAAACAGTTTACTGTGAACATACCCGTCAATAGGATTGCACGACAAGCAGCCAGTACACTTGAAAGGCTTGTGACCTAAATGAGAACGCACACAACCTAGTACCCGTGGCATCGACGTTTTGCATAAACCGCAAATTAAACAGCGATAAAGGGCCTTATCCACAAACAAGGTAAAGAGAGAGGATTTCGAGTTACCGAAATCGACTGGTGGACATTGCGGTAAGCAAATGATTCGCTCCAGTACATGCACACTGGACCTATCTGCCATGAAAGGCTCGTGTGCCTGATCCGATATGAACGCAGAACAGAGTACGTAGTCGAGAAGGCTGCGGAGAGCCACGCTTGGGTGACAGGAGTGTTTTGTGAAGGCCCTTGCCAGACATTTCTTCTGCTTAGTACTGAGACGTATAGGATCCATTGAATGCAACAGGGCTGACAGGGAATCGACGCAGTTTGAGGTATCTTGCGAGAAAAGTGACACGTCCACTTTGGTCATCTGCGTATCGTCCATCCTTATAGCATGGATGAGGCTGGCTTTCTTATTGGGCCTACGCCGAGACTCGGCTATTGAATAGCAATCAACTGGAGGTTGCTGGCTGACTGCAAATACAGGGGCTATGGAGCAAAGATTAGTTACGAAGATTGAATTCCGACGCTGTGACTCACATCTTAAGAGAGTTTCTCTTGCTATATCTGGCTGGATGAGCCAATTCGTGGAAATAGTCCCATTAAGCTGATTTTCCGTCGAGTAAGAGGGCAAAATAACTTGCCGTTGCTGAGTAGAAGATGGAGTAAGCGAAAATATATCCCTCAGTTGAATATCGCAGTACGGCGGAATAGATGGTGATGCGTCGATTGGTGCGAGGATAGAATGGGTGGTCTGGCAGCCGGCATCACGGAATACCCCCATCGTGGTTAACGACGATTGATGACCCTCTCCAGTGGCTTTCGAATCAGAGAGAAAGGACTCGGGGCTTGCATGATGGAAAGTGGGATCTATCGGGGCCATTAAGGTTCGAAAAGACGAAAGGAGTGAAGAGCCAGGTTGTCGTGGAGTAGGCTGATTCAAAATGCCAGTAAACATCTCCTCATTATTTATAGGAAGAGATTTGTTGAGAATGTGTTGAGTTCCCGATTCGAATAAGAGTCTATTGCCAGAGTACTTTCAGGTAGCTGGTACGGATCTAATAACGGCATTATAGGATGGAAGTAAGTCTCAGATAAGGAAATAGACTGATATGAACGTACTATCACAGGGAGACCGGATGCCTATTCCCGGCTTGGTAGGCAAAGTCCAAGCAGTTCCTGGCTCGTGGCTATCCTCCGCCTGACCAAAGAGAAAGGAATCCGGTTGAGATAAAGCAATATTAGAAGAGAGAGATGGGGGATGTGGTATTCCGGGATATAATGGATGGGACAAAGTCGGACCTGGTACTGGAATGGTAGAGTTGGCTGCTTGCCAGCCGGCGCTCGGCAATGCATTTGAACTTATTGCTGACAGGGTCAAAATATCACAAAACTCTGACGTTTGCCGTAAAGATGGTGTATATAAACCGTCGGCGCACCGAGTGGAATCCCGTCGTAGGCCGGAGTAGGCCCAACTGTTAGCACGATGGTGAGGTTCGTATTCGCCACTCGAGACATGAGTATAATCAGGGTAGTGTGTATGAGACATAGCAAGTTTTCCTCAATTTCTCAGGAGCGCGAGCAATAGTCGTCCTACACGCGCCTGAGTGGGGGGCACTTATCAATCATTCACGTAGACTGATGCCATTTTAAAGTAAATTCACGGCAAAAATCTGGGGTGTGGTGACCGGGCGACCATAGATTGCGAACCCCTTATAAGGTAATGTGCCCAGCCGTGGGAATTACGCATTTGAAGTGCACACGACATCGCCTCTTCATGACAGGATGCAGAATGACATTTTTGCATGAAGAGGCGGCAATTAGGTGGCTGAAGTCCCACAGATATTTGCATGGGAGACGGGTCACGGACCCAAGGTTACACATAACGGGCCACGAATAGTCTAGCAATCATTGTGGTACATGACCGCGGTTTGGTGAGGCCTGAAGGCACTGTACTCGGGGGTCGGACCATCATACCGAGGCACAGTAGGAGTTATCGGGCCTACAGGGGTTTATTACTGGCTCATGAATCAGTCACGGCTATCATACAAGCTGTCGTAAAATGCGTGTCATAATAGGAATGAACACATTCTTACTTAGAAGATGTCAGGACTCATTTAACAGGCAGTAGTCCCGTGAGCTTCCATGACAATCTGACGTGGCTTAGCAAGCCAAAAATAAGACACTCGATACGTGTACGTATGAGTCACGAAAAATGAAGTATTTCTAGCTGCCAGAGGTAGCGTATTAGGGTAAAATTAGGTGATGGCAATGACCACGTTAACCGGGATGGGTACCGGATCGTCGAAGAGAAGAATATGAATGAAGCAAGAGGAATCCTATATAATCATTTGAGCCTCTGAGAGAGATTTACTAGTAAGTATTGCCAAGCGAGTGACCAGTCAAGTTTCCTTCACCCTAATGAGAGGTGTTCTGGCAAAGGTGGAAAGTTTTGACCAAAAAACAGCCAAGTTATACATGTATTGGATGGAAGTTTCTCTCGAATAACTCCCCAAGATAGGCGGGTTCTCCTACAACAGGTGAATCAACCTACCAGGACCCTGGAATCAACTCATATCGCGCAACCATCAGAATCAAAATCAGTACATGGTTCTTGATGTACTCTAATAAAGACCAAAACACGAGCATAATACGCCTCCGGCTACATGTTAGGCTTCCCCACATAACAGGCGACTCGACAGAGTGGCGCTTCGTCGGCTAAGGAGGTCTATCTTATAGATGTTGATAGAAAGAGGCCTCGGGTGGTGCTATGGTCCTACTGAATACTGTTGGTACGGCGTTGCCCATGAATGGACAGAATGGGCATAATATTTATCGCCCGTGAAAGAAACTACACGCCTCGAAGGTTTAAAGACGCAGAGGTGAGTCAAATTAGGTGATATACTACTCCTCTAGTACACGGTTCAAACAGGCTCTGATCAAGACAACGTATATATATATGAATTGGTTTCATAAAGGCTACTACAAAGGCGTCCAGAACGAATGCTTTCTTAAGCTTACTCATTTGGGGATGGTCTGCAAATGAGGCAGAGGCACTGTCGTGGTCAAGTCCAAACCCGCTTCCCACCCACCTCCGAAGAGTCATTCACCATATAAACAAGTTTACTCGCGCCTAATACCACCAAGAGACCTCGTGCATTGCAGCCTAAAACGATTAAACAATAGCCTATTCAAAGAAAAAAGACACCTAAAGCCCAACATTATAACGGGACAACAACGAAGAAAGGGCAACGGAAGGATGGGAGAGCCAATTCGAATTTGGATGCTTCGAATGGACGTACCAAGCAACGACGGCACCAATAACTATAGTGAGCCCCAAAATCCGCAGCCAGTTTATCGACCTGACCTTGACAAATTTGATTCTTTTGACAGCTTCATCATCGAGAAGAACAGGACCCACGTCCTTGTCGAGCAACGCAGACTCTTCCGAGCCCTGCTGACAACCAGCACCGGGCACCCACTCCCTGATCACGATACTCTGCCACTTGCCCTTGATATTGATCTTCTTGACCCATTTCCATCCCTTGACATCCTTTTCGAGAACGAAGCCGTCCAATGCGGGGGGTTGCCACGGCGAACCGTTTTGCGAATACTCTATCATCCTCCTCCGAACAGAGGCATGAATATACTCGTGCGTGGAGACCCTCTCGTCATCGGGGCGCACTTCTCCATGCTCATTGAATCGTTGATCGAGATAGTATTGCTTTGGCGTCCTAGCCGTCGAGCCACCAAAGCGGAACATGAGGTTTGCTTTCATTTCGTCATGTGCTGCTGTGAGGCCCCAAGGTACTGTCACGGGGTCCTTGTGATCCAGCCCCTTTTTCTTGTCCTCGAAATAAACGCGTTGTGTGAGGATGGTGTCCAAGGAGTGGAAGTTGAGATAGGGCCAGCACATGTCAATCATCCATGCAAGGGAGAGATCGGAAATGTCTCGGCGATCACGCAAATATCCTCCCCCGACGTCTGCGTGGACACCTGGGAACCAGCATTGTTGGAAATCAGGTCCGTGCTCGGCTTTGCCGGAGGGCTGTCTGGGGAAGCGAAGGAGTACGGGTTCGAAAGAAGCACGGTTTTCTTCGAGAGAGAGTGCTTGGAATGCCCGATTTATATAGGCTCGCGGGTCATCAGAGTCGGTGTGATCTTTTCGAAGAGGAGAAACCAGAGTGAGTGTGCTTTGAAGAGGATATTTAAGGTGGAAGAACGTACCTTGTTTACCAGGTAAGGAAGTATCGTGGTATGCGTAGCGCGAGTTATACCACTCGCGGAGCCCGTTTAGTCCCAAGACGTTGGAAACCCAAGTTCGTGGGATGCCGATACTGGCGACTGTGTCCCAGACACCCAGGATTCTGCGCGTATTTCGTCAATGCTGTGTTGTAAGGTGGGTGTGGGAGTGGAGGATACGTACGTAATAACGACACCTTTGTGATACTGGTAGTCTTTCCCCTCATTTTGCCGCCAAAGGTCAAACGCCTTTTTGCTCGCGTTGTCATCACGCCGCTTTTTGTACGCCTTATAGAGGAAAGGCAGGTATCCGAGGCTTTCCTTCTTGAGCAAACCAGCCTATACCCCTTTTTCGTCAGTGTGGATTCGGGAAGGAGCTATTTGCTACTGACATAACACATCAAGGACGCGACAGCCCTCGCGGTAAAGGCACCGCGTGAAAAGCCAAAGAGAAACACCTCGTCTCCCTCTTCAAAGTTATTGGCGATGAAGCAATAGGCTTCGAGAATGTGCTCGTCGACACCGATCCCAAAGGCGCCTGTCAATGGTTTCCGTTGGTGAGGAATTCATGACAGAGCCAGAGGCCAAGACTCACCAGCAAGGCCCTTGGAGAACTTCGTCACTCCCGTGGAACCGATACCAGTTTGATAGAGAACGATCTGGGGTACCTCTTCGACGCCGCGATTCTTTTTCAACTTGCCATCTTCGCCTACTGGGAGTCGGATGTGCGAGGTCTTCAGTGCTTGGACGAGACGAGAGACGTTGGTTGGGACTTCTAGACGACCTGTAGAGGAAGCTTGGCCGGTCCCATCGCAGCAGACGATGAGACGCTTTCTATTGATCGAATTGTCCTGGGAGGTGGGTTGTTTGGACGGCATGGTTAGGGGGATGTTTTGTGGGAGGGTGAAAAGTGAGCAACTATCGAGTCCCGCTTTTTATGTCGAGTCGCGGTCCCCGTCAGTCCAGCTGTCCCGGAGCCTCATTCCGCCGTGGCGTTCTCTAACGCGCGAGCAATATAGAACCATTCAGGGTCGCCGAACCAGCAGGGAATTGACATTGGCATATGTATGGTGATAGCGAGGTTTATTTGACAGGAGGACAGGTGGTGCCTGCCGGGCCTGTCAGCACTAATATCTTGCTCAGGGGTCGAGCCGCCCAGACGTGCCATAAATGGAGAATAACCGTTTTATATCTTTGAACATTCCGGCCGTAGAGCTCAATTATCAGCTGCCAAGGATGGCCGAGAACGGGGAGAGAGCAAATTTGACTAGCTTACGAAAACACGTCCCCGGAAAACCAACCCCCTTCGGAATTGCCTGCCACCGTGCCGGTTTTGTGGGCGTTTGGGCCAATGTTGACTTGGCAGATGAAGCAGATAGTATTAATTTCAATCTAACATTTTCTTGGAACGAGAGCGGTATGCCTGAGCAGATGCACCATATTGAGATTGAGACCTACTACGCATGAAATGGTCGTCGTATACGCACGTAGGGTTACCATTTTTATTATAGAGATGGGCAAAGCGGGTTCAAATTCTAGCAATGCCGCAAAACACAGTGTCACGTTCCGACCAATCTCGTCGGTGCGTCTCAAGTTCGGGTTTAATATTGAGTAAATTTTTGATAAGACGTAGAATAACAGGTCCCAAAGTAAGAATACAAATATGAGATAAAACAGATGATCTACTTGCACTTCCGGCACATCGTTCAAGATAGATTGCCGATGGCTTCAAAGATCATTGTGATGGTATTAGGAGCGAATGTTTTCTTCGAATTTATCCCTTTGGAGGAGATTCGGAAAAGCTCGGGACGATCGAGGTAAGGGGCCAGCATTGTGGTCAGGTCCAAGAGTAGGTTGCGTGATAAAGGGCCTTCACCATAAACGAAGATATTCGCACCCAATATTACCAAACACTTCGTATATTTCAGTCTACAAGGATGATACAACAGCATATTCAAAGAACAACAACACCTAAAAATTAACAGTATAACGGTACAAAAACGACGGAAGGGGCACGGGAGGATGGGAAAGCCAATTCGAGCCCGGATGCTTCGAATGAACGTACCAAGCAACGGCAGCACCGACAATAATGGTGAGTCCCAGGACCCGTAACCACATTCTCGACTTGAGATTTACAAACTTGATTCTCTTGACGGCCTCCTCATCACGAAGCGCATCCCATACATCTCTGTCGAGTAATGCGCGCTCTTCTGAGGCGCCCTCGCAGGTACAAGCATCACCGGGGGTCCACTCCCGAATGGCAATACTCTGCCACTTGCCCTTGACCTTGATCGTCTTGACCCACTTCCACTTGTCACCGTCCTTTTCGAGGATGAAACCGTCCAAAGAGGGAGGCTGCCATGGCGAACCGTCCTCATTGGGAGAGTGCATCATCCGTCTTCGAACAGAGGCGTGGATATACTCGTGCGTGACGACCCTCTGCCCATCAGGGAACCTCTCTCCGTCAGGACCGAACCGTTGATCGAGATAGTACTGCTTGGGCTTTCTTGCCGTCCAGCCACCAAGGAAGAACATGAGAGACTTTTTTAACTCGTCATGTGCTGCTGTGAGGGCCCAGGGTTTGTCCTCCGGCAATTTTTCCACCATACTAGCCTCTATCGACTTCTCCTTGTCGTTCTGAATGAGCGTCGGTCGTTTAAGGATTTCGGATAATTGTTGAAAGTTGAGATAGGGCCAACACATATCGACCATCCATGCGAAGGAGATATCGGAAAGGTCTCGATAATCCCGCTCGTATCCTCCTCCAACGTCGGTATGCACACCTGGGAACCAGCACTGTTGGAACTCCGGTCCGTGCTCTGGTTTCTCGTTGATCTGTTTGGGGAAGCGAAGGAGAATGGGTTCGAAAGAGGTCCGGTTCTCTTCGAGAGAGAGTGCTTGGAATGCCCGATGGACATAGGCCCTCGGGTCCTTCTTCTTGTGATCTTTTTGGGGTGAAGTTAGGGTGAGTGTGTTTGGTGACGATATTTAGGTAAGCGAACCGACCTCTTTTGCCTGGTAAGGAGGTATCGTGGTATGCGTAGGATGCGTTGTACCTCTTGCGGAGCCAGTCTAGTCCCGAGGCAGTGGACAACCAAGTTTGCGGTATGCCGATACTGGAGACCGTATCCCAGACACCCAAGATTCTGAGTGTGTTCCGTCAATATTGGGTCGGAAACTGGGTATGGGAGAGGCAGGTACGTACGTGATGACGACATTGTCGTGAAACTGGAACTTGTATCGCTCATTATTCCACCAATTTTCGAATTTGGCTTTGCTTGCGTCATCTTCCCGTCGCAACTTGTATTCCGCATAGATCTTGGGCAGGTATCCGAGGCTTTCCTTTTTGAGCAGACCGGCCTATAATACTTTTTCGTCAATGTGTGTTCGGAATGGAGGTGCTTGTTTACCGACATTACACATCAGGGACGCAACAGCCCTCGCAGTAAACGCACCGCGCGAAAAGCCAAAAAGAAACAGCTCGTCGCCGTCTTCAAAGTTGTTAGCAATGAAGCAGTAGGCTTCGAGGATGTGCTCATCGACACCGATTCCAAAGGCGCCTGTTAAAGTGTTCAGTTGGCGGTGCTTTCACGAGAAGGTCGGAGCAAAACTCACTAGCAAGACCCTTGGAGAACTTCGTCACGCCCGTGGCACCGATACCGGTTTGATAGAGGACAATCTGAGGTACCTCTTCGACACCGCGGTCAATTTTTAACGTCCCGGATTCGGTATGTTTAGGTCGGATATGAGACGTTTTCAACGCTTGAACGAGACGGGAGACGTTGGTTGGGACTTCTGCGCGACCTGTAGAGGACGATTGACCGGTGCCGTCGCAGCAGACGATGAGGCGTTTTCTGAAGAGGGTTCTTGGGTCGGGATGGTCAGACGACATGTTGTGGGGCATGGTTGTGGAAGGGTGGAAAGTGAGCAGCTATCGGGTCTCGCTCTTTTATCTCGCGTCGGGTGTCCCCGTAAAAGTGATACAGTTAGCCCGGAGCCACATTCCGCCGTGGCTGTACCTAGCGCGCAATCAATACAAAACCTGCTCAGAATCAACCAGCAAGGGATTGGCATTGACATATGTATATTGATCGCGAGCTTTATTTGATAAGAGGACGGATGGTACCTGTCAGCACTTTGTAACTCAAGGGTCCCATCAGCCCCACATGCACCATAAATAGAACATAGACGCCGTTTTATATCTTTTTGTACATTTCGGCCGTAGAACTCAAAAAGCTGGGGAATTTGGTCGAGAGAGGGCTTTACCGCCTTACGTAAACAATAACCACTGAGGCCTTATTTACGATGCGTCCTCTGCGTTACCTTAGAAGGCATTCGGGTCAACGTTGAATCGGTGTATGAGACAGAGCAGATGCATGACAAGCCTGGAACAAAAGGCGCGTACCCGAGGAGGCCCGCCAGTTTGAATATTGAGGCTTGAAGATGCAATTCCTATGAATGGGGCAGTCGTCATATCCGTACACGAGCTCAACTCGTTTTACATCGCTTTGGAAAAAGGATATGGTGATTGCAGAGCGGCGCCAAAGAGAAAGCGGTATCTCGCTTGTACGTCTCCAACTGATGCCTATAATCACATGAACCTGATGAGACCAAAGAATGGCGCTACTGAGATGAGATGTGCGTTCTCCGACTTCGGGCATTGTAACTTCACGTTTCCAGGTTTCCAAGGGGCTCTTTCCTCATAATCGAGTGCTATCCTCGCTTCCATTTATTCTGTAGTGAGACTCTATTCACTCTAGATTGTGGGATGTTGATCCTCCAGGGATACACCCAGGCCATGTATTCATCTTGCGTATAACACAGACAAAGCGCCTTCCACTCGGTAAATAAACTCAACAAAATGCTCTATTCGCCACTTAAACGCCGTGAGATACACTAGAGAACATCTAAAATGACTGGCTAAGTGAATCGCCGACTGCATTGAGACATCGTATCAGACACAGGCTTGCCGAGGGCATGATAATACAAAAATGGCAGCGACATAATGTAAACCTTGTCGCGTGGGAGTGAAGAAGCTTCATGCATGACTCTGCAATGCTGATGTTTCGCTGGCGTTGAGCGAGAGGGAGGCATTGCAGCAGCCCTCGTGATACTTCTTTACGCTAAAGTGAATAAGATCACATCTACCTAACGTCATAATGATTGGTGCACTACCATCCCGTCTCTTGTCACTATGCCCGGAGCTATCAGAGATGAGTCTGTGACATGGGCTGGTAGTAACAGACAAGAAGACGTTGAAATACCAGAGAGAGTAGCTGAGAAAGCACCTTTGTACTTTGTGCGTGCGTGGCACCACGGCTCTATGAAAGCGAGAAAGCGAAATTGAGGTATGATCGAGAATACGAGGAGAGCAAGTAATGGCAGTTAGCCCCCTCGATGGCGTTGATGCATACTTTTGCAGCGCTTTGAAGGCAAAAAGCGCCTTTAAAGTGCTTTATTTCACGCATAACATCCATTCGAGAGGGGCTCGAGAAAGAGACATCTCCCCCACAAAGGAGCGAGAAGATTGGACTCTCGGGGAAGGCAAACGCAGTGAGCCGGTGCGACATCTTGGTGGGGACGTGGCTGACGTCTTCCTCCCCATCGTGACAAGAAAGGTGATTATGCTGTCTGGCAGACTACCACCACAATGTCAATTCGGAGAGGGACATCTACAATAGGAGTCGAACCGACTTGAAGGAGTGTAGGCGTACTCTTGGTAGGGTCAAGCATCAATTAACCGCAAACTGAAAGCACCACACTCACACATCCAAAACATACGATGATGGCACCTGATATCATCGGTATAGCTAGTGCACCGCATGGATGCTTACGAGAGTCTTTTGCGTTGACCGAATCAAGGCAGGTTTTAGATGAACCTCAAGCTCGCGCATGAGTTTTGGAATCTATATAGGCTTTTGCGTACCAGGCTGGAGCAAGCGTCTCCTCAGGATCGGCACTATAAGCACGGTCATCGTCGTTAGCTAGGGAGAATGAAGGGGAGGTAGCTATGGCCCTAACTTCACGCAAAGAATTGTACGCGACGACGTTGAATATGAGGATAGCAGGAGCAGTCTGCCACCTCAAGGACGGATCACGACATCCTTTCGGGATCTTCAAAGACATAAAGCGGTGACATGCCAACTCTTTAAAGTAGGTCTCTCCATTCAGAACGTCTGTTCAATGCAAGTTTAAGGAAGGAGCAGATGCGGACGATGAGACACAAAGTGAACAGCGGGAAAAGTCCTTGCAGTTATGCGTTGAGTCGATGGGATATCTTTTGGAGACATTATCAACGTATTCCTTCGATTAAAATAAGAAAGAGTCCCTGAGGTCTGGTGGACGACATCGTGGTCAGGTCCAAGATGACTGACCCACTTTGGACCCCGCCTTTGTGACCGAGCTTTGGTCTGAAGCCTTGATTCCTGACTCTATAGAGCCCATGGGTCTTGAGTTTAAGATAATAATCTTATGAAAAGCTTCCAAGAGTCGTGGGTCCGAATTAGTTTTTGGGTTCCGGCTATTCTGGTCTTCGTCGATAAACTCTGCTCTCGGACCGATTCTTTTGGACACGGTGACTGCAGAAACTATTTCCTATTTGTATCTCGACACCATGTTCATTGTTCCAAGTCACTTGGGTTTTTTTATGCTCGGCTACCACCAATTTGACCCGTTAGCTGTTCTATTCACTCATTCTGCCGCTTCCCATTTGCGATAAAGGCGGCATTTGTATGAAGGAAGGTAATAACGGGTGAGTTTAGTGGGTGATAGTATGAAAGAGTACTCCTTAGATCCTCATACGAGCTAGTGGAATATTGTATCAATAGTGTTTCTCATGTATATTATGTAGTAGATGATCCATGGTGTCGACGAGGTCGATGGTCCAAGCTTCTTACTCGCTTGGACTCGACCTCGACGCACCTCTAGGCTCGTCTTTGGTACGATACACTCGCTTAGCCTCGACCTCAACTTACCTTTAGCTCGTCATAGTCTCGTCTGCTGCACTGAGCCCGCCTGTGCACGAACTAAGGAATAAAACACGTCCAGCCGATCGCGCCACACCAAAACTCGCTTATCCTCTTTCATTTTAATTTCTAAAAATGAATACAGACGAATCCATCGTTGTCGGTCCTCGCTCCGGTTCTGCAACGGGTTCCCGCCCCAAATCTCCCTCTCGTGCTCCCTCGCCCAACACAGGCCTCACTCACCAGATGGGATCAATTAGCTTCCCAGACTACCTCTTCCCCTACTATCTCTTCACGGACGACGCATACATGCGTGACTCTACCGCATGTAGAGAACTTGCACACTTACCCGTGCTCTCCGTCGATAATTGGAACGAATGGAGGTGGAAGTTTCGTATCGTTCTTGATGCGGGCGGCACTGGAGATTACTTTTTCGAGAAAGCAACAGACAGTCGAGGCGTGACCCGCCGCCGCAGACGCTCAGATTGTGAAAGCAAGGAAGCCAAGGAACTATGGGATACGAATGCTACCTTGACTTGTTTCTGGTTGAGGAAAGCGGTCGGAATGCACTTTTACAGTATCATCGAACGCTTTATCGACGACAATGACCCTCAATCCGCGTACGATGCCCTCGTCGCCACGTTCGAATACTATCTTTCGAGTGATCCTCTGCAAACTTTTCCTACTCTTTGAGGGCTTGACGGATAGTGTTGATTGGTCAAGTCCAAACACTTGGATTGCGCTCAATAGGAGTAGCAACTGGCAAGATATCACTGCGAGTTTGCAAACTACAACCGAACGAAGTACTTGGCTCGACAGACGACATAAAATAGCCCTTTTTTTTTTTTTTTTTACTTTCCATTCGAATTTCTTTATAATCCTCATCCCTCATTAATTTGGGCTTTCAGTACTCGACTGCGAGTGATTTGATCCGTTATTGTTCTACTCGACCGACAGTGTCACCTCATTTTCAACGAAGGTGACACTTCGTGGACAAAGTGGGTATCAATAACGGATAGACTAAGAAACTGATCGTATGATAAAATAGCAAAGGCCACTCGTAACCGTATCCTCCCATCACGATCATCATTGCTTAATCATTGCACAGGCCACAGCTTACAATGAGAGGCTCTCAGCAGTTTCAACGAGCCTTTACGACTACGACATGATAGGTTATATTTAATTGATCCCCCGGGGGCTTAGTCTTTTAGTCGTCGACCGAGTACAGAGGGACAGATGGATTAGCACAAGCATAGCACACGGGACTGAGGTCTCGCTTCGCGTGTTTCGCGTGCTGACTCTCTAATGACACAACGGCGGCTATCTTGAATATAGGCATGCAAGGTACCTCCTACTTGCTATATAGAGGGTCAAGCGAATGTAGGCATCAAAACAGGATAGAAGCCAAGTTGAATCTCAATTAATTGAGCTTCTCTGGACGATATAGTGTGTCAGAGCCTCATAGCAAAGCCTTCGGCAAGTAGGGGAAAGCACGAAACCCAATCACGCTGGTCGAGAAAGGACCGCGTCTAGCACTTTACGCAAACATTGACGACACAACTAGGGCAGCAGAGCCGTTTGGACTTCTATTTCCTCGCGGGGGCTTCGAAGGTGCGTCAATGGTGACTTGGTAGACGAAGTGGTCAATATCAATAGCGAGCTGGAAATGTCATTGAAATGGCAGCACAATGCTTGAGTAGATGTATCATCCTGAGATCGAGACTTAAAACCTCCACCTACATCTATTATAGATGAAATGGTCGTCGGATACGTACGCAAGCTCAAGCGGTTTCGCGTTGGCAAGACGGGCAAGTTCTCATGAGTTTGGATTATGCCATAAAATACAACTTTCCATCCGCATTTTGTCAGTGCATCTTAAGCTCATGTAATGTCTACCACAACCATGGACTTAGTGAGATCTAGTCCGGTTTATCTGGGAGTATCTAATACAGGAGCTGGTAGCCCACTGAATCGGCATGGAACAGAATGAAAATGCCATGAGTGAGACGAGAGAGCATGTTCACTGACTCTTGGCAATAGCAAACGTCACACTTCGAAATCTGCCAAGTGCTTCTTTCCTCGTATTCAAGTGATAGCATTCGTTCCGTCACAGAAATTCACCTGAAGTAGCACAAGTATCCAGCATTTAAATTCCGTCTTATTGCCTGCATTAAGACCGATCCTCTGATGGACATAGCTGCAAACACGTATTTTTACCTGCGTGTGATACCGCAAAAGTATCTCCCAGGTACTATGAAGAGAGAATTGTGCGAATGCTGGCATTGAGACATGAACGCGTGAATACTTCAGAGCAGATGCAAAAACAGCCAGCGAGACGAACTTAAACACCTTTCAATAGACTTGATGCAGGAAATGACGAACCAATATGCAAGAATACGATCTTCGCAGCGAAACAATGGCGATTTGGCCGCATCGTAATACGACCATTTCCTGCACAGCCCGAAAAAGCTACATTGAAAGTCTATTTGCATTTACAAACGCCTCTCTGTCGTTTAACGGGGAAAAGATATTGGCGGGCCTCCATATGGGCTGTTTGAATGATGATGAACGTGGTTATTCCCGGATAATGCTATCATGACTGAAGCGTTACAACTCCCATCTTCAAAACATGTACCACACAGCAGAGACTTGTCTCTGCTTCTGGACAATAGTGGGAAGACGGGAGAGACGCTGATAGCATTGGGCAGTGTGGATGAGAAAGAACCTCTGTGCTTTATGTAGATGAAGCTTGTAGAGAGATGGAAGAGACAATTCGCGATTTTCTTTGAGAACACGATGAAGGCAAGTCGTGGTGGTCAGCGATCACAGATGCAAAAAGCGTCCTCTCGGGAATATCAGAGGCCTAAAGCAGTAGCAGTAGTGCTAGTCACTCTTTAAGTGCATAGTTCTATACGGAATATCTTGAGAGGGATTAAAAGAAATAAATCACCCGACGGTCCACTCGCCCGGGCAACTCCTATCAATGGACGAAGACTTTACTGATGAGTGAAGCCTCCGGTTTCAAGTTGGCTTTAGCAGCGGGCGAGTGGAGACGGTGGGTAAAAGATTGTATCGTGGTCAGGTTCAAGGTGGTTGACCCACTTTGGACCCCACCTCTGCGACACAAACCTGGCCCTTGCTATACAATCCATTTCCTGACTTCATAGAGCCCATGGTTCCAGTTTCTATAGCCTCTATCTCATGAAACTCATACGTCCGATTATGTTATGCTTCCGAAACCGTCTGGTATCCGATGATAGGGCTCTAGTCGGCTCTGATGCGCTCTCCATCTGAGACGACGGAACCCATTTTCCTTTTCTATCTCTATTTTGACTCTCTAATGTGCTCATTTCAAACTCTACCGAGCTTTCAGTACGTGGCTACAAGTAGATTGATCCATCAGCTGTTCGGCTCAACCATTTTGCCCTAGCTCCAATCTTCTCCTCCCTCTTTTGAGCGTTGTCTTTGAACAAATCACTCGTATAAAAGGCACAGGAGTAGGGCAGGCGTACCAAGAGCGAATCCTCACTCTGGCTTGCACCGAGCTGTGCTTCGAACTCTCGTGCGATGAACTGGCCAAAGAGCCATCAAAAATTTCCTGCGATGCGTTGGAATTAGGCCATAACTACAACGTCGTCATCTCGTATTGCTGTCCTGCCCATACGGTAACGTCACAAGCTTTTCCTCATCTTTAGGAAGCCTTGTGTACTACTTGGGTGTGGTGCAATACTAGATGGAACTTAAACGCCGCTCGGTTTCTGTGCGCGAGGATCTTGACTTTGCCTATGGTGATTTCACAATTAATGCAGCCAGTAATCGAATCCTTCATGATATGACCTGTATCCTGTGCATTTCTTTCCTGTCGTTCTACGCTGCTTACGATGTTACCGCTGGCGTCTAGACACAAGAACAGCCCCGCTCATCAACTCCAGCCATACTCATGCACTCCCCAATGTGAATGACAGAGTGTACATGCACTGAAACGTGTATGCATTACTGTTTATACTTGCATTTTGTCGCTCATGGACAATACTAGTCGTATTCTCGAGACGTGATCATCATCACCCTATCGCGGTGCAGCCCAGAGCTAATACAAAGTAATCATTGTCGATAGAAACAAGTCGATGATATCGAGGGCTTGTGAAGTTCAACGAGGCCAGAGCGTGCTCTCAACAAGTGTTGACCAGCTGAATCCGCAAATAGTGCAGGCGACTGACATCACTCCTTGACGTTCCCCAAATGGCTCTTTCTCATCCTCCGGCCTTGTTTGAGAGCGAGTTTTGGTTAATGTTATGCGGTGTGGATAAGCTGAGGTGCCAACCCTTGGGTAACATCTGTCCTCTCTCAAGGGAGTAAATATCATCACCTAATCACGGTGGAACCAATAGCTTACAATGCAAGGTCATCAATGGCATCCAGCGCAGTGGGTGAAGAAGCTCCGACTGGCTACAATTGATGTTGTCGGTACAATATTATTCCCAGTCTCTTGCGTCTATATCTTGCTCACTTGTTGGATGTCGGAAATATTCTAGCAGAGACTGGACCTGAATCTTGGGGAAATGAACGTGCTCTGTTCTCTCCAGCGTGACCCATGGCACTCAGAAACGTAAAATCGACAGTGTTTTACTCTTCAACGCCTAGTCCACATCTACACCAACCTCATTTTCCATTGACAAATGCAACTCATTTTGTAGCCTAATTAGCGCAAGCAGTTCTATCAGAGAAGCTCATCGATTACTGTCAATGGCTAGGATTTATCAAAAGCTCGCCCAGGTCGGTGCACGAACAATTGGCCACCCAGAACATCGAGCGAGTTCAGTCAGGTACCACGTAAAGGTCCAAGAAAAATGTGTCAAATTCACCGGACGTTTACGGTGAATTCATGACGAATCCACGAGTAGATGTACGACAAATTCATGTATTGAGTACCTAAAACCAATCCAATAGAAACTAGCGATGATCCATTGCCGTCGTGAAGCGAATGGGCTATATGCCTATTGAGATGCTATGAATTCACCCGGAGGGAACCAACGCCTACGGTGAATTCACCACGGTCATCGTGAATTCACTGCGAATGTAAACGCTCTCTGTGGTGGATTCGTCAGGGTCGCCGTGCATTTATCCATAAGCGGAGGGCCATTTGCGGTGAATTCATCGCCGTTGTCGTAAATTTACAGGGACGATGGAGAGGGTCACGGTGAAGGCTAGTATGAATTCAATGTGGCGGCAGAGTAACCCCTGATGAATTTTTGAGGTAATTGTGAATTCACGCTGGCAAGAGATCGGGCCGTGAG
>KN824285.1:598553-612333 GCA_000827415.1 Serendipita vermifera MAFF 305830 | reverse complement strand
CTGGAGAAAGAAGATGGTGCTTGAACAACCCCGCCAGCTTGGGGATCGGGGCTTTATGATCCGTCCCGTATATATCGAGTGATTGCCGTATCCGTACACGAGCCCAACTTTCTCTATCACTTTCAAAGCCCCAAATCATGAAATACGAACAATGCCGCCAGGCTAACAACCCTGTTTTCACGCCTCAGGTTCTTGGATGTCATCCCGTGAATTTAGCGAGACCAATGATTGGGACGAGATGGAGGTGGTCACCGCCTTTGGGCACTGTAAGCCTCAAGATTACAATCTTTCAAGTAATTCCTGCACCATAATCGGATTGCAACCTCTCTTCCACCAGTGGCAGACGTCTATAGCTACTAGCTCCCAGCGCTATATCAGAGAAAACGTAAAACAGCCAGCGAGCAAACTCAATAGAAGCGGAGACATGATGTCAGTCATGCTGCTACGTTATAGAGGAAATTAATAGTCGCAGAGAGGCAACGTGGACTTGGTCGCATAAAGCCACGACGATTTCCTGTATGACTGGGCAAGGCTAGATTTATTCAACGTCGATTTCTATGAAGAGATGGCTCTCTGGCGTTAAAAAGGAGGAAAGTATTGCATTAATCCAGCATATCGGCCGTTGGAGTCACGTTGAAAGTGGACACGCCCGGCTAACGTTCCAACGACTACAGCACCAACACCACGCTCCTTTTCTATTTAGAACCACAGATAAGTCTATGCTTCGGATGAACAGTGGGATACGGCAGGGATGCTGTAGAACGAGTGCATGCATATAAAAAAGTACGTCTGTACTCTGTGCAGAGAAAGTCCTAAATGCCTGGGATGATGCGAGAGCGAGCCAACAGACATGCTCACATGCCCATATGCCTTATAATTGCATCCCAGAAATATCGATGCTACTGACGCCACCGAATTAAACACTCGTGCGCGGTGCTAGTCAAAACTGATCCACAGATTCCGTTTCTGTCACAAGAAAAACGCTTTTTATTTTATTTATATTCACGTATATTCCATTCATTCCTGTATAATGTCTCGTCCTAGTTAAGGGCAGAAATTTATCAAGCTCTGACCCACTCTGAACACAAAAGGAGCGCCATGTAAACGGTGGCTTGGTATCGTACTGGTCACTCGAGACATATACGTGTGTATCTGAGGCAGGATATGAGGAATCCATGTAGTTAAAGCATAGTAGAAGCTCACTTACAGGTTAGACAACCACGCATGTAGTACCACCACTGGGGTCAGATTGGTCGATTGGGACGTCATCCTCGACATTGTTATAGTCGGAGAAGAGAATTTTAAAGATGAATTCCATTGGATTTTATTGGGAAAGCGTTGGCACAATGCAGCAGTTGGTTGGGCGATTGGGAGAAGTGATTGGTGAGGAGGGAACGCGGATCGAAGGTGCGTATTTATGGGCTCGAGGTGCAATAAAGTCCCAGAAAGGATATCGGGTGGCATTTATACGCTCAAACTCTTACCCCGCGCCTACAATACCTCGCTCAAACGAATACGCGGCCCACTCGGATGGTCAGGTGTAAGCATTTTGAGTGTAAGCCAGCCCGGTTATGAGCTAGTATGTCAAACTCTGATAGAGGAGCCGACATACAGGTTATCTTTTGAACTTGGCGCATGGCAACCTCATGATCGGCAGGCCCCGTACTTTTCGGCGGCCCCGGGCCTGCCAGCCTCTGTTCATTCCATCAAATGAAAGGAGCTGTACTTCGTATTGTCCAGATCGATTTGTAAAAATCACATATAATGTGATGAAGTTAGAAGTAGAATTATGTTCGTATTGTTCGTATTCCCGACCACCACGGGTCAGGCTGGAGGGGACAGGGCAAATGAGCCACCGGCCTCCTACCATATAGATAATGGAGGGCCTGGAACGCACTCTCAGCCATCGATGCTCAAGGAGATAACCGATCGTTCAGCGCCCGACTTGCAGGAGGTGGTTTGGCGGGAACCGTTGGTGTAGCCTTCCGTGTATCTCGGCTTTTATTATTCCAAAAATCTGTCTTCAATCATAAACCGTCGACCCTGAGTCAACCTATTTTGGGTTTACTCAGGTATTCGGTACATTCTCCCCTCGTTAATAAGAGACGCGCCCGCAGATAGTGCCCTAGACCGATCACTCGTCTTGTCCGGAAATATGATGTGCCGGAAAAGACGAAGTGGCCAGGATAATAGATTCTAGGATTTTCTAATACTTAATAGATAGCCGATGAAGCACGTGATGGACAAGATAAATAGCTGAGAGGCCAAATTTTTATTGGAGCAAGAGGATAACAGCCTTGCCAGCCCGGGCATCGAGGCCCGAGACCCGTTGCCTATATATCGAGCGATTGTCGTATTCGTACTATCACTTTGAAACAATGAAATTCTGAAATACGAACAATGTGACAAGGCTAATAGGCAATACTTCCACGCCTCAGGCTCTCGAATATCATCACATGAATTCGGCGAGACCGACGATTGAGACGAAATGCATGTGGCCACCGCCTTTGAGTATTGTAAACTTCATGATTACAAATTTTCAAGTAACTTATTCATCATAATTGGACTGTAACCTCTTTTCCACCAGTGGCATAGTTCCAGAGTACCAGCGCTCAGCACTATACCAGAGACGATGTAAACAGCCAGCGAGCATACTACATGAAGACGTAGACGTGATATCAGTCATGCCGTTATCTTATGGAGGAAGATAATAGTCGCAGAGAGGCAACTGGAATTGGCCGCACGAGGCTACGACGATTTCCAGCATGGCTCGGCAAGGCTAAATTCGTTCAACGTCGAATAATACGACGAAATGGCTCTCTGACACTAAACGGAGGGAAATGATCGCATTGATTCTGTAGACTGACTTTGGAGTTACGTTGAAAGTGACCATGCCCAGCTAGTGCTGCAAAGACTACAGCTCCACTCCCACTCCTTTAATTTGGAACCACAGATAAGTCTATGCTTCAGGCTCAGAGTGAGGTATGGGTGCGATGCTGTAGAACGAGTGCATGTATGTAAAAAAAAGCAGATGTGTGCTCTGTGTAAAAGATGCCATGAACGCCTGGGACAACGAGAGCGAGAGCCAAAATACACGTTTAAGAATGTGGGGGCAGCGACGGTAGTCAGCCACCTCAAAGGTGTAGCAACATTATTCTCGGGAACCTCAGGGACACGCAGCGGGGACATTTCAACTCTCTGTCGTGTATAGTGCCATGAAAAATCTGCTCGAGAGCAGTTCAAGAAGGGGAAACCACCCGACAGCCCACTCGCCCATAGCTATAATCTACTAGAAGATTCGAAGGATCTAAGAGTAGTAAATCCTTTGAGTGCAAGTTGGCTTTAGTAGCGAGCGAGTCAGGACAGTGGGTAAAGGATTGTATCGTGGTCAGGTTCAAGGTAGTTGACCCACTTTGGACCTAACCTTTGCGACAAAAAGCTTGCTCTTGCTGGAAGCCCTATTCCCTGACTTCGTAGAACCCACAATTTTCAAATTTGAAAGGTTTTATCTCATTTGAAACTTGTCAGACTTGTGCATCTGGTCATGATTTCAGTCTTAGACAGTCAGATATTCGACCATGGGTTTTAAAAAGGGCTTCCTGATATGCTCCCCAGAGACGACGAAGGAAAGAAAGAGCTTTATACTTCTTTTTCGACTACTCTAGCGTCTTCATTTCTCAAGTCCACTGGGCTTTCAATACTCGGCCGCAGCTAGATTAGCTCCTCGACTCAACCATCTGGCCCCTTTTGCTTTCAATCTTCCTCTCCATTGTTTGAGCACTTCTTACAAATGAATTGTTTACGACAAAAGCACAGAAGAGCATGAGGAGGTATATCAAGAACGGATTTCCGTTCTGTCTTGCGTACAAACTGCCGCATAGAACCTCGTGTGCTTTGTTATGAACTGCTCAGATAGCCATCATCTTTTAAAAGAGGCTGATATGTGACCCTTGGAGTACATATAGAATAGTTTGGCATGCAATGCGTCGGAATTTGGGCCATGCCCCACAATGTCTTCATCTCGTTTGCCTCGGCCTGCCTATCAGGTAGGGCCAGAGACTTCTTATAATCTCTAGCAAGACCTCAGAATATCAGGTTGCAGTGTTATGAGATGGAGCATAAGCGTTGCCCGGTTCTGCGCGCGAGGGGCTTGACTTTGACCATGGTAGCTTGACAATTGGTGCAATCGGCTATCAATTATTCCATGAGAAAAGGCGATTCAACGCTTTTTCCCGTTGTTCGATGCTATGCTGTCTACTAGGCTGTCATTGGTATCCAGACCACAAAGACGACCTTTCTCGCGAACTCCAGTTGGACTGACGCGCTCTTCAATACGGATATTTGAATGTACAGTACCAAATCCTGTGTGTGGTATTGGCCATACTGCTCTTTACCAATCTCGAACAATATCAGCGGAATCGAGCCATGCCCATCATCGCCGGATCACGATGCAGCTCGGAGCTAGTACACGGTATGCTCCCCTGTATCTGCCGATTCCACTTTGCGGGCTCGAGGGTAGTCAGCGAGAGTGCGAGACCATCAACAGGTATTAGCAGGATGAATCCGCAAATGACAGTACTCCTTGCTATTCCTTTCTATCATTCTTTCTCAGCTTTTGCAGCTCACTTTTCGAAGGATTTCGATCATGAGAGGCCTATATGAATAGACTGGCATGCCAATTTTACATGGCAATAACTACCTCTCCAAATCGTAAATCTCATCGCCTAATGACCACGCTGCTAGAGTTTACACTCGAGGACTTTTAATGGCGTCAACCGGCATGTACACAAGCCGCAAACGATCATTAATATGCTCGATATAATAAGCTTTTACGCTGAGCATTATCCACTCGTTGAATATCGAAAACATTGTAAAAGATTTTGGACACGAATCTACAGCAGCAATAGAAAGGAAAAAGACCCTATATGTGCTTATAGTCGTCTGCTTTATCGAATATCTCGTCACTATGACGGCCGGCGGTTGGGCGGAACGCTTTGATACCATTCCTAGACACCCCTAGGGCAAAGCCGGCGATGATGAAGATGAAGATTATGCCGGGTAATGCAAATGCGACGATGCCAGCGATTCCCGAGGCTCCACTCGTGTCCACACCGGCATCCGCTGGAAGGAATGATAGCCAATAGACCGTCAAGTTGAGGATTCCGATCGCAACCATATCACAAGCTGTGGCAAAAGCCAAGAAGATTCTGGGCAATGGATGAGTTTACGTCGTCGCACTAGCCGGATGAAAAGGCGATGACCACATACATGATAAGGATCGTCCAAACCTTTTGACTGGCGAATTCTACTTCATGTGATAGATGGGCCGCCCACCTGAGGGCTACTTGGATGATGATGGGGACGATAATTCCAACGCTGAAGAGGGGGAACGTAAAGGACATGTAGCTGACATTGCCTCTGCTTGCACTATTCCAAATATAAGTGATAAAGTACGTCATCTACTTGGTTTATAATCTTACCTGAACACTGTGGCATAGACCAAACCGGTACCAACGGACGACACAGTCAGAATGGCGGTACAAATATCATCCAGTGACGGCCTCAGTATCTAAAAAGGGACACAATTAGGTCATTTCGTACTTGAAAGCATAAACGCAGTGTGATTTACCCTTGCCCAATCGCGCAGTCCACGGTAGCCTGTTAGGTCGGCGATCGCCTGCGTATTGACCACATATTCAAAGTCCCTAATACTGGTTTCAAGTAGCTCCATCTAAAAGGAGAGAGACTTAGTAAATGTAGGTCTCCATAACCCGACCCTGCCATGGCACATATGGCGCGGCGAATGAGAGTGTAAAGTACTCACGTGGGCAACAAGCTGGCGGACCGTTGAGACGTCGGAAACAAAATCTTTCAGATGTGCATCTTGCGGGAGTTTCTCATTGGGCGTCGTAGGAAGAGACCCTCCACCCTCCTGAAGGGATACACTTCGTCAGACCGTTGTGCCGAAAGTGGAACAACTGGTTAATACCTTCGGGCTCACATCCGTCCAAATGCGCTGTAACGACGCTGATCTCTTCGCCTGAGCGAGTCTAACCTATTTCGGCAATCAGGGTCAGTGCTACTCCCCTAATAGTCATAGCCGACTTACTATCTCCTTTACATGTTCTAGCTCCTCCTTCAACTCCGCTATCTTTTCCTTGTGGTCCTCCTTGTGCTTCCGCTAAACAAGTATGATAAGTAACGGCTTCAGTTGGGGCATTCGCGTCGACGCACATTGGCCGAGAGGTACGGCTCCATGGTCGTTGGGAGAAGCAGACGCATGAAAGCATCCTTGACTGTAGAACGCAGAGGACAGTTGGAGTCAGATGTCGTGTACGTCGCTTTTGGGCCATCCCGGTCGAAAACTCACAAACTTTGAGGACAGAGGCCATGGCGGTAAGAAAAAGTGTGCCAGGCACCCCAGTTACACGAACTAACATTTTTATGTCGCGTCACAGCACAGCCGACACGTGCCTTGACTTCCTCCGCTGATCAACTGAATGGGTTGACTTCCTCAGTCGAGGTGATTACCGATATCGTATCATTTGCATCTGAGAAGACACCCTACTTCATCTCGAGCGGAGGAGTGACAAAAATAACCTCGTTCAGTATGTATACTCGCCCCCCCCAACGGAGCAGGCCAATCAAGTTGGAGGCAAAGGGAGTTGTAAGCTGCCGTATCTTTGATTATTGGCGCTCATCTGAAGGCAATCAGATTTTCTCGATACACAGTAACTCTATTGAGAAGTAAACAAGGTGTGTTCCCGTAGTACTGCGCCGGAGCATGTTCATCTCCGCGCAGGATGTTTCCTTGATGCGAGTTAGCCGTCCAATCCGTTCGTCACTGGAACCTTGGGGCTTTGCATGGGGAGGTTGAGGAAGTCATAGGCGTTGGGACGGGCGCGCCGCTTCGGCGTGTTCTACTGATGGTGTGGGGCACCTCGATCTTGAGGCATAAAGGTTTGTGTATTTAAGTCGAGCATGTGACCCGTAATTCAGAGCCTATCCATATATAGGCGGATCTCCACCTCGGCGAAGGCGCTAGATCAACCGGGCATCACTACGTACCTCCACCGTCGTATCCCTTTTCTTCGCCGTACTCAAAGCATTAGATAGCCATGAGAGCCACTTGGAACAAGACCCGCGAGAAAGCCTATACTGGGAAGAGTATAGCTTCGGATGGGTGGAGTCTAGATGGGTGCGGATCAGTCACATTTTCATATCTTTAGCATTTCATCTGACTCGCTTGATAGAATACCAATTAAGAAGGACTATATGGATATGCTTGCGAAAGCAGGAAAGCCGACATGTGTCGCAATCGGCTACGAGAACGCCGTCTTCTATGTCCCCGAGTCCGGGAAGCCTTATCGTATGTCCTTATCCCCAGGCCATAGCTTTGTGTTCTCCATGAATCTAATGCATGAGTAGTTTCTCCTGAGGCATCTATAAAGTACCCAAAAGTTGCGGAAATCCACAGCTCTGCGGAGGTTCGTGCGGTCACTTTCGGCGTCGACGGCGCATATGTAGTCATCGGAGCGAACAGAGACTATGCATCAGATCCCGCCATCCTCCCCAGCGAAGCACGAATCGCTCAGGGTGTGCGTATCAAATGCGCGGCACTTGGCGCGGCCGGTGTCTGGGCTGTGGTCGATAGTGATGGTACCGTACGAGAGAATGGTGTGGATGAACGCATTATAGAGGCCATGCGTGAGAAGCCGGTCAAGGTACGCCTATTGAACTACTCCACCACAAAGCTCGGATGCTTACATCCCTTCAGGAGATATACCTCAGCGCAAACTCGGATTCAAAACACTTGATACAGTATATTGACGGAACGGACCATCGCCGTGTCTTCTCTGCGACTCGTATGTTCCAGAAGAAATTTTCGGCACTCCCTGGCATGTCACCGACAAAGACGGGACCGGATGTACACAATGTACCCCTCGATACACAGCAAAACGGTGTGTACCTCGTTCTGAGACCATTGGAGATGGAGAAGGACCATCGGTGGCTTGTCAAGCAGCTCGGTTACATCAAAGATATGGTCGGTCTGCGGGAGTTCCTCGTTTTGCAGCACTGGGGCGTAATGGTGGATAACGAATACTATCACTTACACATCAAAGAGGGGACGACCAAAATTGCCCTGAGCATCGGCCCGCTCACACCCGCCACCATCGTGGTGCCTCTATGGAAAACTGCAATCGACCCTAAGAAGAGGATTGAGATTGGTGAGTTCAAGTACGAGTCTACCTCTTATCCGAACGCTATTGACAGCCGTTGACGGGAATAGCCATTGAAGTTATCAAAGCGATGGGTGGATACTCCAACCCTGAGGAAGTCGAGATATATGAGGGGAGTGAGAACACGCTCATGTCCCCTGAGGAGCGTGAAAAGTATGCTCTTAAGGAGGCGGATGGTTCAAAAAAGGGTCCTTTCCGCCTATTCACCGGAGAATATAATGCGGTTACGAACAACTGCATCAACTTTGCATCATCATGGATCACTCAAATTGCCGCCACCAACCCGGACGCAAAGGTTGCTCATTGGGTAATAACCGAAGTCTTACGCCAGAAGGTCCTGAATACGGCGGATGATATGGAGGCAATGGCGATCGATACGTCAGTCTCTCTCGTGGATACAACAGTGGCAGCAGTAGATACAACGGTGGCAATAGTGGACACAACAATTGTCACGGTCGAGGAGACGTCTGGAAAAGCGAAGAAAATGGCGAATAGTGCGGTGGCTAAAGCAAAGGGTGCGGCCAATAACGCCGTTGCATCTGCCGTTACGAGGGTCGACAATACGACGGCTGCGATAGCGAAGACAACAGCCACAGCGACGTTAGTATTGAAGGAGGTGTCGGAAACCCTCATAAAGATTATCAAAGATCCCAGTAAAATGCACGAACTGCAAGACCTAGTGAGTGGCTTCGATTCTAACGTCGTTTCCCGCGAAATCTAGCTTACGGGCTTTATCTTTCCTAGGTCATAAAGCTGATGATGATTCTTTTGGGACTCCCAATTCCACCCGAGAAGGTTGAAGATGGAGTTGTAGTGGAAGAAGTGGCGGCAACGAAGTAGTCCTCAGCGTTACCCTGGATGTATTCGAGGTGTTCGAAGAAGTGTTTGCTTGATATCTTGCCTATGCGTCTCGGATGAGCCTACATGACCACCATCGTATGTGATGCCGAATCCAGTAATACACCCATTGCCAATGTACGCTATCCCAATAAGAAATGAGCTCGTCTGAAGGCAAGCCAGACTTCCTTTGATATTGTGGCTCTATTGAGAAGTAGACCCTGTGGTGCGCCACCGAGGTGTGTTCATCTCCGAATACAGAAGTAAACAGTCCATTAGTATGGCTTTCCTTGAAGCGAGTCCGCCGACCAATCCGTTTGCCAACCGGCACCCTGGCTGCGTTCAGAGAGGTTGACGAAACGGTCGTAGATGTTGAATCGGATATCCTAATGGAACGAACCGGCCGTCAAATACGTGTGGACACCTTCAGTTGATATATTTGCAAATAGCGTTATGCACCGCTTTAGCGTGTTCGTCTGATGTTTCACTGTCGTTTAGGGCACCCCTATCCTGAGGCACAAAACGTTTGTGTATTGGGCTGTGTATATGATCTGTAATTCAAACGTTTCCATATATAGGTGGGATCTTCATCTAAACGAAAGCGCCAGTTTTGCCAAGTCTCAACTACTCATACTCGCCCTTCATGTTCTTCTTCTCCGCCGTACACAGTCGTTGGGTAATCATAAGAACCTCCTGGACTAAACGCCGCGATAAATCCTACACCGGGAAGACTTTAGCATCGGATGGATGGAACCTGGATAAGTGGGGAACACTTACCTTTTTTCTAACTGTTACTTTCGTCTCATTCCCTTGTTAGGATACCACTGAAACAGGAATACATGGAAAAGCTCGACAAGGAAAAGAACCCACCAAAGTGTGTCGCTATCGGAGAAGAAGACGCGTTCTTCTACGTTTCCGATTCCGGGGAGTCTTATCGTACGTCTTTAGCTCCATGTTGTGGCTCTCCACTCTCCCGTGATTCTAATACTTCTCGTTTATACGATCAGTTTCCCCTGAAACGTCTAAAAAGTACCCGGAAGTCGTGGAAATATCCAAATCCGAGAAGATTCGTGCGGTCATCTTCGGCGTCGACGGCGCATACATCGTCATCGGTACCAACAGGGACTATGCATCAGACCCCACTATCCTACCCAACGAAACGCGAATTGCTGAGGGCGTGCGTATCGAATCTGCGGCGCTTGGCGCAGCCGGTGTCTGGGCTGCGATCGATAGTGATAGAACTGTACGCGAACACGGTGTGGACGAGCGCATTGTAGAAGCCATGCGCGCGAAGCCTGTCAAGGTACGCCTATTGGTCCGTCTTACGTCGAGGTTTGAAGGCCTAAACTGTCATAGGATATACATCTCAGTGCGAATTCACGTACGAAGCACATGATACAGTATATCGACGGAACCGATCATCGTCGTGTTTTCTCCGCGACCCGTTTATTCCAGAAGAGGCTTTCAGTACTTCCCGGCGTTCCAGCAGCGAAGAAGGAACCGGTTGTACACAACGTACCCCTCGATACACAACAAAACGGCGTATATCTTGTTCTGCGGCCCTTGGAGATGGAGAAAGACCATCGATGGCTTGTTAAAGCGCTGGGTAAAATCAAGGACATGATCGGTCTTCGGCAATTCCTAGCTTTGCAGCACTGGGGTGTAATGGTGGACAACGCATACTACCACTTACATATAAAGGAAGGGAACAAGATCGCTTTGAGTATAGGGCCCCTTGATCCTCCCACCATCGTGGTTCCTTTATGGAAAACCGCGCTTGATCCTGAAAAGAGAATTCAAATAGGTAGGTCCTAATACGAGTTTACCTCTTAGGCAAGTGGCACTGACGTTCGTCGATGGGAATAGCCATTGAAGTGATTAAGGCGATGGGCAAATATTCCAAGCCTGAGGAGGTTGACATATACGAAGGGGTCAAAGGAACCGAGGGGAACGAGAGGCTCCCGGACAAGCTCATGTCTCCCGAGGATCGTCAAAAGTACGTTGTGACGGAGGCAGAAGGTTCCAAAAAGGGTCCGTCTCGTCGGTTCACCGGAGAGTACAATGCAATTGCGAACAACTGCATCAACTTTGCGTCGTCGTGGATCACCCAAGTTGCCGCCACCAACCCGGACCCTGCCGCCGCCCATTGGGTAATAACTGAGGTTCTACGCCAGAAAGTCCTGAACACCGCAGATGACATGGAAGCAACTGCATTTGACACCTCGGTAGCTGTGGTGGACAAGACGGTGGCGGTTGTGGACACCACAGTAGTGACAGTCGAACGAACGACTAGCCGGGCGAAGAAGATGGCGACCACTGCGGTGACTAAAGCAAAGGGTGCGGCCGATGACGCCGTTACCGCGGCCGTTACGAAGGCCGACAATGTAGCTGCTGCCCTGGCGAAGTCAACAGCCACAGCGGCACTCGTATTGAAGGAAGTGTCGGAGACTCTCAAGAAAATCATCAAAGACCCCAGCAAGATGCAAGAACTACAGGATCTTGTGAGTGGCTCCGGTTCTAGCCTCGTTTTTCGTGAAAGCTAGCTCACCCGTTTTCTTTCTAGGTTATAAAGCTGATTCTCATTCTTTTGGGACTTCCCATTCCACCCGAGAAGGTCGAAGAAGAAGCGGTGGAAGGAGGACAGGCCAGTGCCGTGGAAGGAGAGAAGGTCCCAGAGGTGGTGGAAGTTGTTGCTACGAAGTAGTCTTCAACGTTACCTCGGATGTTTTGAGATGTATGATGGATTTGGTCTGTTTTTGTTTCGATACTTCGATGTCCACCACAGTACCAGCATATGTGATATAGAATCCAGTGACTGACCGGCTGATGACATGAGTATTCAAAAAGCGGCAATGGTATTACTTTTGCGGCTAGGTAGTGCGGGGAAAACTGAGCAGTGAGTTAGGGTGCAAGGTGACCTCATCCACTGGCCCCGAACCTCACAGCGCATTGCGACCAATTCCCTCGCTCATCGGATGCCAAGGCTACTTTTTATCGTAAGAGAGAGAAATATCGACTTTCTCCTGTTGTGTGCGAAGGCGTATGAGTGAGAATGAACGAGATGCTTCAAGACAGAATCTTGGCCCTTTATGCAACCCCAAGAACGTGAAATACGTCCGAGAAAAACTCGTTTTAGGCAGTATTAGAGAGGCCACATGCGTCGATTACAACTCGTCATGGGACAAAATATGCGCGCTCTTGTAGCAAGGCAAGTGGAATTCATTTGTACATATCATGTTAGGTAAAGCCATATGTCTCTTCGAAACACAATCCTCGGTTCATACTGCCCATAATGTGGTCCTACCCGACCTGCCATAACTCTGTTACAGTATGAAGTGAACGACGTGATCTTCATAGTTTATCATGTAACACTTGCGTTGAATACGAATATTCCACCATGATCGCGCGAATTGTGCTTGTTATATCATTGGTATGGTAAAGGAGGGTCCGCAGGATGTCGTGTATCCCTTGCAACAAAAGTAGGCTAGTGCGAGTCTAAATGCTCGAACCCGGGTCGTGGCGTTACATTTGTTCGATCTCTTCCGTCTGGTGGTGCTTCCCCTGTGAACAAAGGCTTAACCTTGGTCGAGAAGTGACGCGCAGCGAGACACGTACCATATCCACCAGATGGGACCATTTGCATCGCGTAAAACTCCGCCATCGGACGATACTAGGCTTCCCGTTTGCGTTGCCTTTTACAGAAGAGATAGATAACAACGAGACACGAGAGTGCCCAGATCCCGGCAATGACACCAATCGCGATTCCCACACCAGAGGCAGCACTCGTGTAGTTTCCGGTGCTACTGTCTGTATAGGAACGATAAGTGGTGGTGGGTGCAGTGGGACCCTGAGAAAAAATAGGGCCGAAAAGGGCGATGATCGGATCCCATCTTCCATCTACGAATAAAGTCAAGATGGGGATTAGTGATCAGTAATAGACATGATAGTAGAGCCATATCCTTACAATAAAATCCTTGAGTGGCCCATGGAGGGATGCCTAAGGCATTTGTGGAAAAGGTTGGAGCAATTCCGACTGTGGTGCAGCTTGCCTGCCAATCTGTTGCCATGTGAGACAGTTAGAACAGGTGGAAGAGACAATTTGGATACAACAAACCCATCACTGTAGGCCACCAGTCTGATAGACCCAATTAGCAAAAGGAGCATCCTGCCATAAGACTATAAGCGAGCTCACTGCAGCCACAACGCGAGTTTATATAGCCATAGGTGGGGTCCCTTGTGGTATTATATTAGCGTTACTGTATGTTCGAGAAGGTGGGACATACGTTGGCGCCGCTGGCAGCATGACAAAACCTGAATCGAGAATCAGAGACGGGATTGAGTGCTATGAAAGTGCGCACCAGAGTTACATACGCCTTGTAAACGGGCGTATACAACGCATGGGTCTTCCCCTTGGCTATTGTACAACGCTCGACTACCTCAAAAGTTCAGGCGGAGCCGATGGAAAGGGAAAGCGGACTCACGCGGCTGGATTGTTGCATGTCACATTGCTTGACATCCCTTCTAGTAGTACCTAGATCCTCAGCACTCTAATTTTGCGGTTTCGCTTAAGACCTGTCCGATTTTGATCGACGTGACGCGTCCACAAATAACAAGATGGTCGTAGAGCAAAAGAACAGCCGATATTTGGTTACAAGAGGCATCAAGGGCTCTTGTTTCGAGGGGATCAACCGTCTTCCTGGTAT
>KN824285.1:581837-598453 GCA_000827415.1 Serendipita vermifera MAFF 305830 | reverse complement strand
AACAAGATGGTCGTAGAGCAAAAGAACAGCCGATATTTGGTTACAAGAGGCATCAAGGGCTCTTGTTTCGAGGGGATCAACCGTCTTCCTGGTATTAACTGCCCATCACTCGGCGAAGGTCCTCGGGCAGCATGCCAGGCACCGCAACCTATTGTCTTGAAATCATTCTTATTGAAACCTGCCACGTTTTGGGCATACTGGTGGCGATGATGGTGTCGCCTCCCACGAAAAACTCCAACCGCGTCCTCCAGGTTAAATGAAAAGGCAGTCGGTAGTCATAATTCGAATTCCCTCGATTCTGTTGTACATAAAATACAACGTTTAGGCCTATATGAGGTTCAATTAAGGATGAGGTTCAATGAAGGTGGAGAACAAGTAGCAGTTCAACTAAAAAAATGTGGACCATACATAAACAACTCGCTAGGAAGACGGAATGTCCATTCCATTGTCATCCCAATTAATTTGCATAATCAAAGATAACCATAGTCCCAATGCCGAGACGCGCCACCTTGGCTCCCATCCGAGCATCATAACAGCCTTAGTAGACCTCTGCGTGGCCACGATAGCCACCAGGTCCTGGAGCACCATTTCCTGGAGCTGGTTGGGGACCGCCCATATTAGAAGACAGAGCCGTCTGCGAGCCGCCATACATGCTCGTGGTGTTTCCTGCACCTCCCCATGCCGGAGCACCACCGGCACCAGGGAAGGTTTGATGATTTCCTTCAGGAGGTGGAGGCACATAGTGCGTCTGAGCTGTGGCTCCAGACAGAGAAGGGGGTTGGTATCCACCACTTGAAATCGGTGGCGAGTGTCCGGGAGAGTACGACCCCATGTGAGGAGAATACATAAGAGGTGCGGCTTGGCCTGGTGGACCATAACCAGCGCCACCATGATTGCCGGAGTAGAATGCTGCCAAGGGTCCATACCATGCTTTGCGCTTGTTCTGTCGCGTAAAGTACACGAATACGACGACGAGAGTGGAGAGAGCCCAGATGCCGAGGATAACACCGATGGCAATGCCTGCGGCCGCACCACCGCTGAGGTACGAGACATTGTTGCTTGGCGGCGCGTCTCCGTTCAGGAGCCTACTTGTCGTCGTACTGGAACTACCGCCTGTGGTGAATGTAAAACCAAGTCCAGTGGTCGTGCTGGAGGATGGCACGGCAGCGCGGGATGCCTGTGAGGGACTCCAGGTGGTGCCTGACGGGATAAGACGTGCCCAGTCGGGTATATTGATGCCAGAAGTCGACACGTTGGAGGGTATACCAGTCGGATTATACATTGATTGCGTGCAATTACCGACCCATTCTATTTATCGAATTGGCGGACGGTTAGCGCGGGGGCCGACCATCTTGGCAAATCACATACGATCGATTGTCAACCACCAGCCTGTCAGGATTCCCGTCTGACACCAGGCACATCCTCCCATGAGATTGTACGCGACCACATTACAGCCGCACGCGTTGTTTGGTGGGAGGTACGGAGGATCACTAATGTGAATGGAGATGAGCACGGGCTAGAAATAAGCCATTTGTAGACGTACGTAGAGTGCGCAGTTGAGATTACGAATGCTATAGTGCCCAATCAGATTGCGGAAGACGTTGTAAATAGCTGGAACTTACAGGAATTACAAGCTCCTTGGAGCTCCGCGTATACTTGACACGCGTTTTCACCTTCAGAGTTAAGCTCCCAGCTGGTGAACGAGGCGCTTATTCGCAAAGGCTCGGTTTTGAAGGTGGAGAGCACTTACTTGGAGTCAGCGTAGCCACACGTTACGGTACTGGCCATTTTGGTTCCCTTTTAGTCTCTTTTTGCGATTTTTAGAGTGTTGGATCTGATCCTCTGACGTTCTGCTCGTTCGGCAAATGGAATGCAGTCACTTCGGCACGTCTGTTATCCCTTCTAACGGGCCAAGGGAAGGAAGAAAAGCCGGTTCTATAGGCTCTTCTTGAACAAGAGCGTACTTGCAACACGCAGAGAGAAGGTCCAAAGGTCGAATCGTGGGTTCCAGGGGTTACTGCGCAAGATATCTAAAAGGGGTGCTTTGATCCATCGGGCAAGATTGATAATGCGGTTCGCTTGGCAGTCCCTTTTGCATTGCAATCCGACCTCGGCGAAGCTCCTCGGGCGGAGGCGTGGGAGACGAACCAGAAGATCCGAAGTTTATACCCTAGTTAGTCGCTAGCCTACGATTTTCGAGCGGGAGCAATCATCTCTGCTACTAAACAATTTGTGATTGTTCTATTGCTCGTTATTGGTGTTTCGTATTGGTAAAGGGTGAGGAGGAGACGAAGTTACCACTTGACCCCTTTCGACTCGTGCAAAATACACGCTAAAACTCTCTGAAAATGCAATATTTTCAATATAATATCGGTTTAAAGGTATTAAGGACAGTTATACTATGTCAAGGCACCCAAATAGATGAAGGGCCCAAGTGAAAGCCTTTCTTCTGGGAGTAAACCCTTGATTGGCACTTCATTTGATCGCAAGAACCTCATATTCGCCTTAAACTTCCTCCATTGGCATCGCAGACCCCGTCTGAGGTTCGGGAATAGCATCCCCTGACCCGCCATCTTTCCGCTTTCAAAAAGGAGAAACAGGGTTTTAAAGTCGTATTCAAACATTTTTCAGTGCTATGCTGTCTTAACGGGATACAAGTGCCTGACAGGTAGCGGCCAATCCCGACGACACTACCAGCCTCAGGAGCATTGCCTCCTTCGATACCAAAGCAACACCTTCCGAAGCAATTCTAAATTGATCTTTGACTAATTCTTCAAAGATCCTGAGTACTGTACAAGTCAGACCCGGTCGGACCCAGGAATTCTCATTGCCTTCGATTGCCCCACGATCATCGTTTTTCCTCACGACTGTCGTAAGTAGCGTATAGCCCACGTTTACTTGTTTCTGGACTAAAACTGGACGTATATAGAGCACAGCAGTATCGCCATTGTGACCAACCGTCCCAATTCCGAGTGGCTCGGCGCCAATGCGCCTTTTCCCTGCGCGCAGCCTCTCCACAGTTGTATGCCAGCAAATCATACGCAGTATATAAGACTGTTACCTTATCTATCCAGTTGAACGACACGACACCAACACAATGCCACCAGCAAACTCGTTGCCTACCGAGCTCTGGCTCATCATTTTCGAATCACTCGTAGCAATTAGCACTTCACCATCTGAGTACTCCAATTCGAACAACTTCCCCGAGGTTAGCCGCCATCTTCGCTCGCCTTGGGACCAACCTCTGGTGAAAAATACCCGACTTTACAATCTCCGACTTGTTTCTCGATCCTTCAAGGCACTTTTCGAGAGGGTTATGCCCTTGTTTAACCATCATTTCTTTGAGAAAAGTGCCCTTTGCGACATCCCAGCCGGCAAGAAGGCACTTTACGTCAGCCAAGACGTTGATATCCTACATTATCTTCCTCGGCTTATCTCAAAGCCAGCGACATGTCATCAAATCTGCACTCTCGATATCTACAATACCAGCAAACAAAATCGGTTAGAGGAGAGTACCTTCGATATTCTATGTAATAACGCCAGCGACTTTCCATTACTCCAGACCCTTTCTCTGGAGCCTCCAAGAACCACTACCGGAGGACCATTCAGTAACTTCTGGTTCCGACTCAACGATGCCTTCCCTCAACTCACCTGCCTGGTCGTGCGCCAGTGGGTGCCATCATATGAAGGAGACACGGATCTCACATTCGGTAGACTAGAAGTCTTAGATGTTAATGGTGCTCCTCCAGACTTCCGACTCCACTTTCCCTCTCTCAAGCACGCCGCCTTTGGCTGTGTTTCCTCATCGGAACTAGCAAGTTTCAATGGGAGATCGAGGTTGGAATCGCTGTTGCTTAAGGAAATTGTTGAAGCACATCATTTTAGCTGGGACTTGTTTCCCAACCTACAACTCATAGGGATCCCCGGTCGCCGAGCGGAAACATTCGGCCCACTTCCTCCACTCCCCGCGCATCACCCTTTGCGCCATATCTATATCTATCTTGGTGTCACCTTTCATTCAGGCCGGGGATCCGACCGAATTACACAATATGAATGGTTAAGTCGTATGGTCGGGCACCTTCCTGCAGTATCTCGAATCACCCTAGCAGTTGAAACCTCCGCGAAGCATCATCAACCTTGGGTCTCAATGGACTACGATCAAGAGACGCTCCGCCGATTGGGACTTTCGGTCAATAAGATAGCTAGCAGGCAGATAAAGGGAACCCGTTTGGTCGTGTTACAACGAACCAGCTCCCCATCCACTGGACTGGACTGGTATCATAACTACTCAGCGTCTCTGGTCAACCCTAGTCTCCACACGCCGGCGGTGTCGCAGGCTCAGGGCAAGGGAGAACGATGGAAAAGATTCCAAGATTTCGCCTCTCGTAAGTTAGGATCTGTATATTAATCACGTTCTTCGACAGCGTATATATGGACTTCCAATAGCCGTTACTTGTGTTTGTGAAACATGCGTGTTAAGCAGTCGCTCCTGATAGAACGCCGTGATTCATGCCGGAGTACTGGTACAGCGGTGAAACATTGTACATGTGAATCCATTTCCATAATGCGACACGCTTTTGGTCCATATGGGAGAGCTCCCGTCACAATCATGGGAATACTAGCACATAATGGCTCTCTTGAGGGCCTTTTGGGGTCTCAGATTGCTCCCGCTACCGCCGAATGATGTAGTTAGCGAATCAGCTCGCGCATATATTCATAACTTCATTGGCCCATCCATGCCTGGCTCTTCTTATTGTCCTAAGTAGGCGCATCTACATCTTAAACCATTTCTCCGATGATCACAAAGGCATCTTTACTTCTGTTGCGCAGTTGTTTTAGCGAACCAATCAAGCCTGAGGGAATGAGGGATGGGACGGATCCTCTTGGACGCGAGATGCGTCGTCAACACAGTCGACCTAAATTGGATCTACATGTGATAACGGTAGCAAAGTAACCAGCTCGGATCGGATGGTCGAAGGTGGTTCTGCCCTTCCTTTTTCCCCACATGCCAAGCCTTCGTATCCACTCGGGATGGTAGATCGCGTACTTCCAAAAATTAAACTAACGGTTCCGTCCCAAGAAGGGGGGTAAACTCTCAGCCTCTCGCTGAATCAGCAACATCATCGAGAAGCGATGGCCCACGAGCTTCAGGATAAATACCTGGCCAAGGACCAGAATGACATACCCCGTTGTACTCTTGGCAATACCACGTCGTGATGAACTTCCAAACACTACTCTCAGCGCTTGCGCTCGTTGCTTACGTTCAGGGTAAGTTTGATACCAGATGTCGTGCGTCCTGTAACTATACTCACCTTCTTCTATAGCTCATGAGGAGCGCTCTACACCATATGACAACCATCCAGCAGAGATAGCTCGGAGACAGGTTCGTACGTACGAAACTCCTATTCCAGGAGCTGATAGAGGGCACCTTATTACAGCTCGAGACAAACAAGCGTCACCTCCGTGCACGCAACTGTGCCCAACAAGTAGCGGAATATCAAAGGCAGCGTAAGGCGAAGCGTGCTCTTCGTCGTGATTTCGACGCCGAAAAGCGCGAGCCGTGAGCGTCCCTCCATTTTAGGAGGATAAACCACTAATATATGTCCTTATATCATAGGAAACCTGACGCATCAGCGACGGAAAGCGCTATTGCACCGCATTACTCAACCATTCAAAACGTGTGTATCTCGATGTCGTGATTTACCGTACTCTGACGAGCTTCGCAGTTCGTATGTATATCCGGCTTCTAAGGAAGCCTCTAGTTGACTATCGGCATCTAATAGACCTGCGTGACGGCTCCGGAGTTGACCGAAGGTACGTCTTACCATTGTTACGGATTACCATATCTAATTGCATCTAGGGTATGAGCTTCTATGCTTGCTTTCTTTAGTGTCATTAACAAGGCATAAGGCCATATTACATTCGGGACGACTACGTCCGCCAGGACTTGCGCGAGGGCCAGAAGGGCGTGTCGTTGTATATGGATATCGGCGTCATTGATGTTGCGACGTGTCTTCCTGTACCCGACGTTTTCGTGGAGCTCTGGGCTTGCAATGCTCAGGGCGAATACTCTAGCTTTGTCGGTTCGGTATTGCCAACCTTCTCGGACTTCCCTCAACCAACGGGTACCGAAACCTATTCTTTCAATTTCTCCGATACCTCCGCATTTCCTATCCCGACTGGCGGCTTCTCAATCCCAAAGACATCCACCAATAACTTCCTCAGAGGTGGCTACCCGACCAACGAAAATGGCATGGTTGAGATCATTGTAAGTTCGCCATGTGAGCACACACCTTGGTTACTTACATCCTCCAGACCATTTATCCCGGATTCTGTATGTATTTAGGCGTTCCAGTTTTTATGGTTCTCATCAGCACTAGACACTGGTAGAACCATCCACGTCCACGTGATGGTCCACGAAAATATCACCTATAATACCAATGGGTTAGCATATTGACTTCCGTTTATGATCACGGCTGATTCTTCCTAGCACCATCGTCTCTGCCTCCGGACCCGTTCGGCATATTGTACGTGGTTAGAGTTCCATCGTGCTCTCCTGACTAAGCAACCGTCTATTAAACCAAAAGGGTCAAATTTTCTTTGATGAGGAAAACAATGCTGCCATTCGGGCCGACCCGGCATACCAAGGCTCTGGACATACATACACGTCTAATGCCGAAGATATCTATACCGAAGGAGGTGGCGCAGGGGGATACAATGCTTATGCGGAAATTGAAAAGCTTGGAGAGACCCTTGCTGACGGTGTTCTGTACGTCTATTCGTACCGACCTTTCAATCACAGCTGCTAATCCTTCACCTTTTTCTCGTCCATAATAGCGGCTATATCAGTGAGTAAATGCGCACAATAAGAGTAGCTGATGCTGACGTTTGTCTGTAGCCATTGGAATCGATTCGAGTGCGGACTACTCCATCCTTACATCCAATAAATGGGACCCCAATTTTGTCCCAGCTCCATCAGGAACAACGGCGACCTAGATTCCAAAACTAGATTGTGATTATTAGTGAATATACTCCAGTATCGTTCCACCTAGGCTGATCAAGTCTGGCCAATGGTCCCTTGCGTGCTTTGTCAGAAGTGTTTCCCAGCATACATAGGGTATATAACCGACCTATTAGGGAGAAGTCCCTTATACTCTATTCGTTGGAACCAACTCTTTTGAGAATAAGAAACACGTGACCAATCGATGCTGGATTCCGACCTTCTCTCGACCACAACGGCCCATACACCTAAGTCCGCGCAGGTTCTCATCCACTCGGGAGCATGAACGATACACCTTCTAATTACTAAACATCGCATTCCCGCAAAAGCGAGGGAACCAAGGGTAAACTTGGGATGTAAGAATGCAAAGCCATGGATAGGCTGGAGGCAAGCTTAAAATGCCGTAGAAAGAGGACGGTTATGATTACTTTGGCCATATTGCCGCCACGAATTAGGCGAAATGAGGCTACAGTTGCTTACTCTTGCGCTTATCTCCTTTGCTTTTCATGCCTTTGGTGAGTATGCAAACCTACTTGTGCGTACTTAGGCTTATATTACGCCGTCTAGGTCATGCCGAGGCGTCAATTCCTCTCGCTAATCAGCGGGCCGAGCTATCGCGTAGGCAGGTAGGCATGAGCCGTCAGGGTTCCCGATGCAAAGGAACTAAACCTTGGCGGTCATAGCTCGAGGCAAATAAGCGACATGTTATGGCTCGTGACTGTGCATCTCACGTAGCAACATATCACAAGCAACGCAAAGCGAAGCGAGCCCTGGGGAGGATTGGCAGCTCCATCGAAAAGAGGGATGTGAACGATGTGTAGGTTATGTATGCAAAAGAGTCGCAAAAACAGGTGTTTGACCCAGGCCACTCCACAGGGAGATTACAGAAGGTGGTGGTTCCGGCTTGACAAACTCCACATCATCTGGTGCCATAGTCCAAACGGAAGAAAAGACAGTACCGACCCCTACTGTCGTTTCTCCGCACTATTCGACTATCCAAAACGTAAGAATACCATGAATGTCAGCTGTGCACCTAACCCACCTAACAGTTTGTACGTGGTCAAGTTTTCTCGGTGATTGCACCCATTTCATGTTTCCACTATCACAGACATGCGTCGCAGCTCCGGAGGTAACCGAAGGCGAGTAGCTTTCCCCTTTCTTTATGTCTCTGATCGACAGTCACAGGGTATTTCGGAAACCGTAACTCTTGATACAACAGAACTGACCTAAATATAGCCCTTATTATCTCCGAGATGACTACGTTCGCCAAGATCTACGTGAGGACCAGAATGGGACGACATTGTACCTCGACGTTGGTGTACTCGATATTACGACCTGCCAACCTGTAACCGACGCCTTTGTGGAGATTTGGGCCTGTAATGCACAAGGAGACTACTCGGCATTCATAAATGCACCTAGGGGACCATGGCCAACAAGTCCAAAGACAACTGGCGACAACTTTTTGAGAGGTGGATATACAGTCGATGATAACGGAGTGGTCGAGTTGATAGTTAGTTCCGCATTTCTTTTATTCGACGAGTTCTCATTCTTCTTTCAGACCATTTATCCTGGATTTTGTAATGTTGTGCGCTGGCGCTAGATCCAAAGTCTGATAGGCCATAGATACTGGCCGAACGGTTCATATTCATACGATGGTCCATCAGGACATCAGTTATCACACAAACGGGTGCGTTAATGCTCTGTTGTAGATGATTCTTTTAACGTCATTCAGGACAATCATGTCTGCGTCTGGAGGCCTTCGGCACATTGTAAGTTACTGATCTATTTCAAACTATCATACACATTGAAATTCATTAATGCTATTTAGGGCCAGCTATATTTCGATGAGGCCGTTAATACGGAGGTCCTTGCCCAAGCTGCATACAAAGGCTCAAAGCACGAGCACAATATTGACAACACCCAAGACTATTATATGGATCAGGCGAATTCAAACGGCTATAGTGCGTTTATTGATGTCGAGAAACTTGAGAACACCCTCGATGACGGCCTGCTGTGAGTCCTACTCTCATTTCCACTCTCCCTTCCCCAATACTTATCTCCTTTCTTCTTCGGTGACTAGCGGTTATATTAGTGGGTCGTTTGAACTCCATTCTTTATATCTGCTGATCCCTTGCTACCAGCTATTGGCATCGACACAAGTGCATCTTATGGAGTCTTCACCGATAACTATTGGGACTCAAATTTCGAACCAAAGTAGTCATCTGGCTAGTCATCATTCCAGTATCTATACTCTGAACACGAAACGATTGAGCACTACATGTGTCAAATCGTACCGCCTAGATAAGGGACTACCGTGGATTAAAGGAATTTTACCGTCAAGCTGAGAAAGAGATCGAGTTAAAGATGGAAAACCGCGTGCCCTTTTTACTTCCTTGCCATTTGCATCTACCTATTTTCTAGAAATTCCTCGCCACCAAAATAGTCGTCTGTTACACTATTACGGGTGGACAGGTCAACTATAGTCGCCATACTTCACGTCTATTATAATCACGGATGAAACCCTTGGTGTATTTGAATAGAGCCCTTCCCGATACTGCATATATTACGGTCTTCATAGAGGACAATTCGTCTACCTGATAATGTTCCTAATCAAAATGTGGATATCGGTTACATTTATACTCTCGAATGTGGGTCTCGCTGAAGATTTCCATCGACACGTTCCACTGGTTCACCCACTGAACGCGTTGCTCGGCCCATGCCTTGATTTTTGGGGTAGTATCATCCCGCTTCTCATACTCTGGCAGAAGGTACGTAGGCATAGGGCAGTATTTCCTTTTTCTAGTCCCCTTTTGCTGGCAATCTGGCCTTGCATTCCTGAGGCAAGCAACACATCCTACACTTTTGCGTCAAAGTGAGTACGATGATGTATATAAGGCATGAATATGGCTTACATGTTTGGATCGCATACGACTTCTCGGGCGCCCTCGGGTGAGAGGTCGATGGCAGGTGGGAGACGTGTGGGCCGTCCTCGAAGGAGATCCGCAAATGAGTCCTTGAAGGTAAATGGAACAAATGGTATTGTTACCGTTTGAATTCTTTTGGCCACTACTGCGCCGAAGTTACGCCTTTGTAGCATGAGAAACAAGATGTCCCATTCGATGTAATCGTCAAAGTGAAGTTGTTCAAGGGAAGGACATTTATTGGGATCGTGGATGAAGATAGTACAAAGGTGATTTCCTTCGGAGTGGGGTTGGGCGACTGTGTCCCAAGTGATTGAATGGAGAGAAGGAAATGACGGAAACGCGTGTAAATCCTGTCCATATGACAACATGATCCTGAGCTCTCGCAGGTTCCTAAGGATTGATGGTTGTATGCTAAAGTAAATGGTATTGCTGTTAGATATGTCGAGAAAACAAAGTCCGCGAAGACCCAATGTTTCGATCGATGCCATAGTTGGTAGACCTTGAACCCCCAGATAATTTAGATTTGGTGTTTGTAGTAATTCAAGTAACATGCAGTCGCTTGTTGCCAGAGATAGAAGTGATGGCAATGCTATGCGAGGACGCATACGACGACGTAATGGACGTGCTTGGAGTTTACCACCTTTTACGACCCTGGTTGCAAGCTTTAGATGCTCCAGGTTTCTAAAGCATCTAAGAGCTGGAATCGCATGAACGTTTAGGGGCTGCATCGTGAGGTGTGTAGTATTTGGATAGAGTGATGCGAGTAGTTGAAGAAAATAACCGGAAATACCCACATTATAGGACCTGGACCAACCTCCTCCACAGTTGATCGTGATAGTTAGATCTCGAAGACTGGTAATAACAACTTCGGCCGGGTTCACCGAGAATTCGAGGTCTTCGGGAACTGAGCCCCGGAGCGATACCGAAAGTTGCCGTAGTTGGGTCAGTAATCGAAGATTTTCAACCAGGTCACCAATTCTAGGCCCATCAACAGTAAGCGACAGATAGCGGAGAGAATGATTGGCGAGTTGAAGAAGTCGCTCCATATTGCGGCTTTGTAGGCCAGTGTATTTTAAGGAGTATAGACATGGGGGAACAGCTGTAATAAAGTAATGTTCCGGTTCCGGGACTGAGTCATATTGAGCATTAATTGATATTTCGTTAGTGATAGTCAAGCAGCCTAACATCGGACCAATGTCCTGGAAGGCGTGCTGGACATTGATTGATGTACAACGCTTGAGCAAAGTATTTAGGAAAACCCCATACCCTGACCGGTGGTAGCTCATGGCGCTTACGATGCGTATACTAGGGGGTACAGCCAGGAATAGTGGTGACGATTCGATTACTTTGGTACCTCCAAAGTCAACTTCGAGCAAGGCCCACAGTTTGCCGAGGGGTTTCATAAATCCTTCGAAGCAGCGAAGCAGTTCGACCGCCCCAGGAAGTTGGCTGAACGATGAAAGGCTATTAGTTTTCGGTATATCGAAAACTAACTTCTTTATGCGGTGCTTGTGTCCTTGAAGCAAGCCAGTTATGTCACCCCATTCGATTTCACGATCGTACCATATGACTATCTCGAGTGGCGTAGCACCAGAGAGTTGTATCGATGTAACTAGAATTGCCAACAGGTCCTCAGCCGAGGATTCTATATGAACCTCGCTCCACAGAAGTGAACAGTGAGTAATGATATCTAGCCATCTTGTAGAAACGGAGGCGAATAGGAGGAGGGAAGTCGGATAGCTTCTGCGTTGAGTATCCCTCGCCGATCTTCTCCAAGATGTCATATATCTAGACTTCCAGGAGAGTTCTTTTATCGAGGGAAGTGCCTCGAAAATGCATCTCCAGGAGAGTTCTGGAGGGAGCAAGCCGACGATGTCCAGCGACGTGCCGATTGGCCCGGCGCCAATACGTCGGTCCTGTTGATCGTTCGTTTCAGAAGTGTTGTGTGCTGTGTTCGAGTCATCAATATCGAGGAAAAACTCTTCGCTCCATTGAAATTCCATGATGCGTGTACGACGATGCGGGGTACAAGTTACTTTTGGCCACCGAGGATGACACTAAGCCAAGTCTTACGCTATACCATTTTAATGCGCGCCCCGCGCCCCATTCCCTGGAATTTAAACTCCGAATACGCGCCCCCCTATTTTTAATGAAGCCCTGCGTAATTAAATTTGCACTACCCCTGGGCGGAGAATTAAGAAGCGTAGGGCACGAGGCGTCAACGGCTAGGGGCAGCCGACCGAGGACTGCGGCTGTTGAGCCTTGCTTTGTCTCTCAAAGCTTGCTCCTCCCCTCTTCCTCCCTCCTTCTCGGGTTTCCGTGTTTCTCCCTTTTTACGTCTCGTCCGTTTTTCACGACAGCTGGTCCCCAATCCACCCTTTCCTCTCCAACGTAGACGTTTTTTTTTTACGCTCACCCTCGTGTGGTCTCATTTTTCAACAACGACCTTTTTTCACGACGATCTAGAATCGCGTCACGACCAAATACATCGACTGTATCAAATACAAACCACTTTCGAATTTTTTACAGTACTTTTTTCGGCAGGCCCCCCCAACTTTTTCCATCAGCCCCGCCGCTTCATCCACGCACTAGCCCACTCCCCCCGAAACGAACAAAAGTCTCTCAGATCCAAAAATAAACTCTTAAACAATGCATTTCACCACTCTTGCATCTGTCGCCATTGCCCTCGTCGCAACCGGTCTCTCGGCCGCTGCCACTCCTTCCCACTATCAACACCTCGAAGTCTTCCCAGCCCGCTCGCACGGCCGTCGTGTCAGCCGCAAAATGCACCTCGCAGCACGACACGGCAACGGAAGCACCAGGACAGTCACCGAGTACACCACCATGACTTCGTACTCTGGCCAGGAACAGGCCACTCCTACTGGTGACTGTGCCGCCGCTCCTACCACCGTCACCGAATACACTACCATCACTGTGACCGAGACGGCTGGCGGTGACTCGTCCTCGAGCCAAGAGCCCGCTCCTTCTAGTACCGAGGAGCCCTCTAGCACTAGCTCGGGAGAGCCCGCACCCTCTAGCTCGAATGCTCCCCCAAGCGCGAGCGGTGCTGTCATTGTTGCTACTGGAAGCCAATGCGGTGACCCCAACGGCGTTCGTAAGTCGTGTTTCCCGTGCACCAGTTACTCTTGTCCTGACACGCTTCTTCACAGCCGAACCTGCTGCCACCAGCGGACCCAACGGCGATGAGAGTGGGTACCCCGTTATAGCTCTGTATGAATGTAAACTAATAAACGTTTAGACTGGCTCAACTGCGGTGTCGACGGTGCCGGCTGGGTGCCACCCCCAATCACACTCGAGAACCTCGTGTACAAGGACCTCGCCACCGTCCTTCAAGAAGACCACAACCCCTTTTCCTCTTGCGCACCCTACTTGGACATCTTTCAACGTCTCTCGTCCGAAACCGGTGTACCCACCATCTTCCTCGCCTCCATCGCCCTCCAAGAATCCGGCTGCAACCCCTCTGTGACCGGTGGTGCGACCGAGGTCGGGATGATGCAGATCACGCCCGACAAGTGCCCCTCGGACGGATCGGACTGCTATGATCCCGAGATCAACATTGGGATTGGCGCACGGTACTTTAAGACCGTCCTCGACCAGAACAATGGAAATCTCGCTGCCGCCATGGGCAACTATAATGGCTGGTACTTTGGTCTTACCGTCGCCCTCGCCAACAACTATGCCGTCTGCGCTCAACATAACAACCTCGACTATCTCCAGAACGTCTTCAACGGGTACCTCCAGGGTGTCGACCCATCCAGCCTCAACATGGGCATCTACCACAACACTTGCTGAGCGCGCGTCGCGTACTCAGCATGTAGTGTCCGTCTGGCTCGTCGATACCCCCTCCGTTCTGTGTAGATACCTTCCGTTCACTGTAGCATTTTTCGCCTTCCCTTTTCTTTGGATCTCTTCGTTTCTCCCCAGCCTTCCACAACCCTTCTTACGACCCACCCTTATCCCATACCCAGCTGTCTTTTCACGTACACACGCTCAACCACGACGTAACACGCTACCCATTACTACAACAACACCTCCGCGCCCAGGCCGGCGAACATCTTTCCAGGCACTATCACTCGTTCGCTCTCACCGGTTTTCCGGTTCCCTCTCTTCGCCTCGCCTGGTGAATGATGACTTGCTTTCACTCCAACCCATTTTCCTACCTTTTTTGGTTTTTGGCTTTACGACGATGTCATTGCATTGTTTTTTTTCTACATGTACATACTTGAAACGAAAGAAAAAAAAAATGTGATGAAATTTCTCCCTGGAATGAGGCGTGGTTATGAGGTGCTTATTGTAGACGACAAAAGCTTTGATGAAGTGCCTATTATAAGCGACTAGGTTTGATCGATCCTTATTGCTACATTGGCTATTAGACTTGACCACTGCCTACCCACTGCTTCAAAATTCCAATACCAGAGCGAGCACAGCAAGCACAGTCCCAGTCTTAACCGTGAAACTTGTTGACGTATCGAGTTCAGTTGCGCGAGACGAGGATCATATACGGAATTCCCTGACGGATTTTCACCTACGGCGCGGCCTGTTCTCTCCAATCGAGCGGTACCCAAACAATATATCACCTGAGCTATACTGTGTTTTAGATCGTTCAACGATATGCCGGACCCCATCAGTGTTCTCCCTCCTGAGGTGGCCTGGAGATGCATATATGAGGCGCTCCCTCGCAAGGGAGAGATACACCATGATTGGTATCCCTCGGCGCTACTCCAGCTTGCCACAGTTTCTCGCCCCTGGGAAGACCTGATACTCTCTACGTCCTCGTTCTGGGTGGAGGTCCATGTCCATAACCGGGCCGAAGACATGCTAGCCACCCTGGCCACCTTCCTCGCCCTTTCTAGAGAAAGGGAACTCAGCTTAGTAATTTGGACCTTCCCTGGGGACGAGTGGGACCATGTGCGAGAGTTGTTACTTCCACACGCCCCGCGCGTCCGCACACTCACCATTTTAAGCGATAACGAGACCGGGGCCATGTTTCACGGGGAGCCTATTCACACTCTGCTATTGGCTTCTTCAGTCATAATAAAGTACTTGAATCTGGCTCCATTCCTGAAGGAGCTGGATTTCGACAGAGAGTGCTGGATAGACCCCCCAGAGCTTGAGAGTCTTACCTTACCTTCTCAAATTAAGGTGAAAAGTTGTATTCGTAACGCTTGGAACAAGAATGGATCGAATCACCGTAGTTTTGAACACTTTACGGACATTACTATCGTTGGGTCTTTCGCCGACATTGCTCCATCCCTTAGCTCATTTACTAGTCTCTCTACATTATCCTTTGTGGGAAGCGAGGATTCGATTGAAAGAAGCCCTCGAAAATCCATTATACCCGCGGGACCGCCACATCTCAAAGTTATTGAAAGCGGAGAAAAGTTTTATTGTCCCGACTTGGGGCGCATCATCACACTCACCGCCGCTCACCTTTTGTCTCTCGATGTTATGGTCACTTGTCCTGACATTGAAGAAATCCTCGGCATCCTTCCGTTGCTTACTACACTCCAAAGCCTTGCGCTATCTTTCTATGGGAGGAAGAAAGTGTCGGATACATCTTCCACCGTGCCTCGCATCGTAATGTCGTGCTTAAGAACGCTATTCATATCGGGCTACATATCCCCTGCGGAAAACCGGACTTCATTTGACGGATTGTTTGCAGCATTTATAGTCCTCTATCCAAACGTGACAAACGTATTCCTCACGCTTCCTATTTACAATATGGGAGCGTCATATCTTCAAAGTTTACAGCGTCTTGAAAGTATGGTCCATTATATGTCGGCACCGCAGGGCTATAGCCAACTCTTCCTTCCAACTCTGCAGGAACTCGCAATTAACGATCCTGAGGATCTACAATTTATCAAAGCCCCCAATCTAATCAAGCTTCGCATGCACAGATTGACATCAAATGAAGACCTTGAACCATTTCTACCTTGCAAGCTTCAAAGCCTAGAAATTCGGACATCTGGCGAGGATGCGACTACATTGATACTACCATCTACAGCTCTCTATGAGGTCAGGCGACTGTCGTTTGAACTCTATCCTAGCGATCGTTGGACCCTTACGCCACTCCCCCTCCTTGCGTCGATTCGCTTTGACTACAGACACCTTGCCTACCCAAGTGGCATGAATCCTCAAGGAAATATGCTGTGCGTACAGCTGATTTACCACCCGGAAATGTGTCCATCTCTTCGTGAAATCGACTTCGGCGAATATGTAGAATGGGATTTGCTCTTTATCATGCTGAAACAGCGCAATTTGGGTCGCAACGACGTTTCGAGAATAGAAAAGGTTTTCGTTCCTTTCGTCCCATTTGCTTTTCGTCAATCCCTACTCGACCTTCTCTTGGGACAGGAGCGGCAAGATGGACCATCCAACATGATTCTGTCACTGGAAGAGACACGCGAGGTGGTATGTGATCCATCAATGTACGTTACTTTGGTGTGTGAAAGACATCGATTTAATGAGATTAAAGTCCAGGATGCGTAAAATGCCTCAGAAATATGAGGCCGGGTTGTACAGAAATTGCCCAACCTAAGCCGCCAGATGATCCCGAAGAACGCCCTGTGCATCCATTTGACATGAAACTGGACAATTCATTTGGAATATTTCCGAGTGTTGATGCATGGATGGCTGAACGTAGGCGACTCGTAGGCAAATGGAAAGCATCG
>KN824285.1:542515-570690 GCA_000827415.1 Serendipita vermifera MAFF 305830 | reverse complement strand
GATATGCCGGACCCCATCAGCGTTCTTCCTCCCGAGATCGCATCCCGATGCATATTTCTAGCACTTCCGAGTACTCCCTATTATGCGAGAGGTGGAAACTATCGTCAATATTCATCGATACTACTTCATTACACGGCCGTTTCTCGTGACTGGGGGGATCTAATCCTCTCGACACCCCTTCTCTGGGCGGAAATCCACCTTCACATCGCAACGCAAGACTTACTAGCCACTCTAGCTGTTTTCCTCCGACTCTCTAGAGAAAGAGAGCTCCAACTAGTCATTTGGGATTACCCTGTCGATGAATGGAACCATGTGCAAGAATTACTACTTCCACACGTCCCGCGCATCCGCGTACTCACCATTTTAGCCCGGGGCGACCACCTACCTTATGATGAACGTGCTATCGATCTGCTATTGGCCTCTTCAGCCCTGATAGAAGACTTAACCTTGGCTCCATATTTGAAGGAGTTGGATTTCGGCCAATCAAGAAATATGAACCTCTCGGCGCTCGGGGACATTGTCTTACCCTCCCATGTTAAAGTAACAAGTCACATCTATGGTGCCTTGAAAGAGGATGAACTGAGTCATCAATTCCTCGAGCAAATTACCAAACTTGAGGCAAATAGCCATGTCGACGATATCGTCCTAGCTTTCGGCTCGCTTACCAATCTCTCTACTCTATGGCTTCAGGGATTCGATGAATCCTTTCAAAGAAACAGCTCGAAAGGCGTCATATTCACAGCACCGCCTCACCTTGAAACAATTCGCGCTTCTCAACACCCTTATTGCCCCAACTTGAGGCTGCTCATCGTACTCGCCGCTTCTAGTCTCTCGTCCCTCAGTGTCATAATCACGGTTTCGGAAATCGAAAAAGTCGTCGATATTCTACCATTACTTACCAAGCTTCAGAACTTTGAGCTATTTTTATATGACAAGGGCCAAATATCAGACGTATCTTACACTTACACCTCTACCCACTCTGTGATACCATCCCTACGAAGCCTATATGTGCATGTCAATATATCTTCGGAGTACGGCCCTACTTCACTTGATGGATTGTTTGCCGCATTTTCAGTCCTTTATACATGCGTCGCAAACGTAACATTCGAGATGGCACGCATTTCTAATATGGCAGTGGCATATTTACAGGGCCTGCAGCATCTTGAGGTTCTCAAACTTGGGAGAGAGCCTGTGGCCACGCTAGACAAATGCAGAGAACTCTTCCTTCCGTCTCTGCAAGAGCTCGATGTCAACAGTTGGGAACTAATCCGATTTATTAAGGCCCCTAATCTGATTAGCCTTCGCAATGTGTTTATAAACTCGGGTGAAGAACTCGAAGATTTTGAAGAACTTCGATTTCTCCAGCTCCAAAACCTACATATCATTACCTGGACAGAATCCTCGAGCCCATTGATCCTGCAGCCAGATATCTTCAATGCATTGAGGCGGCTGTCCATTGTATTTAACCGGATGGATGATAACTGGACTGTCACATCTCTTCCTCTCCTCGTATCACTTCGTCTTAGGTGCCCCTTGGATAACTTAAATTTCCAAGGAAACACGTTCTGCGCACAACTAATTTATCACCCCGAAATGTGTCCCTCTCTTCGCGAAATCGATTTTGGCGACTATGTAGAATGGGATTTGCTCTTTATCATGCTTGAACAACGCAATTTGTGTCTCAAGAATGTTGCAAGAATAGAAAAAGTTTCTATTCCTTTCGTCCCCTTTGGTTTCCGTCAATCCCTACTCGGTCTTCTTTTAGGACAACAACGTCAAGATGGTCTGACTAATATGGTCCTGTCACTGGAAGAAACGCGCGAACTGTTATTCAATCCATCAATGTAAGTTAGTTCATACATCAGAGCCACCCTCCTGACGATACTCAAGACCAGGATGCGTGAGATGCATAAAGAATATGAGGCTCGGTTGCACAGGAACGGTCCAACCTAAGCGATTAGATGATGTCGAGACATCTGCTCCGCATCCTTTTGACATAGAACCGGATGCCTCCCTTGGAAAGTTTCCGAGCGTCGACGAATGGATGGTCCAACGGAGGCACCTCGTAGACAAATGGAGGGTATCATATAGAACGTTCGCATCGCAATTTAGTCGCGATTTGGTCTGCCATCGCCGTGATTCGGGGTACATGCTGTTTTAACGTTCAAGCCTTTGGCTTCAATCCGCTCCAGAATAACACTTAGGTTGTTGTACTGAATAACGGTTTCGTTGTGTAACAGTATGCATATGTCTGCTGTCTAACACGTTGCATTTCCTAGCCAGCTGGTTGGGAACCTCGTTGGAGCTTACCACTGGTAGAAGTAGCGATGCCAATTTTCATCTATTGGCATCGGCCCGTTGCCAATTTCCGGTGATGGCCGACAGGCCGATACCAATTTGTTAGCAGGTCATTCGCACAATGCCAATTTTTTGAGAGGTCATCCGCGCGATGCCAATTTTTTTGGGTGGACAAATGCCAATTTTCCAGCCACCAAAATTGGCATCGCGCTGATAGTAAATGTGACAATTACGGACTTAGCCAAATTTTCGCGTCTGCCACTGGCTGGCCTACGCCAAACCCCTTGGCCGTTCATCCAAACCTTTATATTAGATTTGTATGATTATATAATTAGTAGTCAAATGTTCCTGGTACACAAGTAATGTGAAAATGTGTGCGCTTGATGGGCCGTAGTGGCGGAATCAAGGAAGGTTAGGGGTTTTGTGATTATATAAATGTAGAAATGGTATTCAAAATATACATTTCAACATTAAATAACACAAGGAGCAATGGAATGGCTCGCAAAGAGGACGCGGCGTTGTGCGTTAGATGTGGGAGCAATGAACCGAGAAGGCCTTGGGTCTATCAGACGGTAGAATCGGCAAACGCAAGCGATGAGTTGGCAGTGTGGTGCTAATGATGGGATATCGAGGTGATAGGTGTTGACTTGATAGCGCCGTCGGTATTCATCATGCTGGCATGACTCGAGGTTTGAGCACTGGGGCCCTGATCCCCGCCGGATGGTGGAATTGGGCAGTATTTATCGGGCGTTTCTGGGGACTTGCTCGAGCAAGAGGGCGTAGGGGGGAGGAGGACCCGAGTGAAGGGTAATTTGGGGTGGTCGCGGTTCGATCGTCATACACACTTCTCTACACAACCACTATTCGCACACTCGATTTCGACGTACCAAGAACTTCTGCTCTTCAACGATAGAGGACGAAGTGGTATTAACGGAGGGGGATTGGGGAGCGGAGGTCGAGGTCAAGGTCAAGGCTACAGGAACGACGGCGATAGCAGTGGAGGCCCATTGGAGTGGGATGGGGCCACAATCGGGACTGTAACCGCCTCTTGACGCATGTTCTTGAGCTCAAGGTCTTCGACGTGGAGGAGCCACTCAAGATACGAGCACATTTTGCGCTCCACTTGATGGACCTCCTGGGAAGTGTAGAGGTTCTGTCCGACGATGAACCAGGACTTGCCTGGGTAGGTCTCATCGCAGATAGCCTTCTATAATGTCATGGAAATGGAGATAAAAAGGTGGTGACTGCTCGATTAGGGCTGAGATCTTCGGTGAGAAGACGGTGAATTTCGGTGTCAGAGCCTTAACACCAAGATTCCAGCCGTGATGGTGTATCTTCTAAGCTACTGATAGAGTCCTCGTCGGTGGAATTCTCGCCTGGTCAAGCATTGTGCTCAAAAATGTCGAAATCGGTAAGTTGGGGGAGCACGTCAAATCATCCTGTCAACCATTAAAGCCTGGGTTCCCTGGTGAGTATTCGTAGTTATATACTGGATGGACATGGTTTAGTCCACTGCTTACATTGTGAATTGACAAAACTCGCCTTAAGTGACTCGCCTCCAATATCCCATTGTTCTCCCTCGGGACCATGCTCAAAGTTATCTCCTCCATTGTAAAACTCGTTCCCAAACACTTCCATGTCATCTCCATCAAGCCCATTATCGTCCAGCTCCATTGCCACAGGCACCCCCTCACGGGGACGAGTGGGCTGCTCTGGCGCCTCAGCACATCCAACTTCCTCTTCATCGTGCGAACCTACTATTTGTTCATCCTGAGAAACGTTTTGGTGGATTTCCCTGAGTTTTTTTGCGGTGGTTTCGGCAAATCCTCATAGAGACCATTTGTTGGCAATGTGGTAGCCCGCAGTTGCAGAGACCTTTCTGATTGAGATTATTACGAGGCATAATATGTTTTTTAATTGCCTTCCGGAGGTGCGGTCGAAGAGGGTGTGTTTGTTTGGACTCTGGCTCTTTACATGTTGACTCCCGCCACTTCCCCGGTTTATCGGTTGCCTAGTCGCAGACCACTAATCAATGCGACTAATTATCTAGATCAACTTTCTTATCATGCTCCCATTTTCTACGGACCTCAAGGGTCTCAGCCCTAAGGAGCAAGAAGCCTGGCTCCTGGCACAGTTGGGTAGGTGCATGAATGCGCAGAAATTTGGTGTTATACACTAGCTATTACCATATGCTAACATAATATTGCAACAGATAGGATCCGAAACGAGACCAGTGTGACAGACGAGCGGAAGAATGGAGACGACGACGCCAAAGGCAGTGGCAACAATGCCGACAACAATGCCTCGGGGCTCTCAAGAAAACGGAGGAGGAATATCTCAAGCAATGAGGCGCAAGATCGAAGCAATAATCAAGAGCCATTACCTCCGGACCCTCAAGGTGAGCCGTCCCATCATATCAGTGGCCACTCAAAACCCATACGTCTGAGTATTTTAGGGATCTACCATTCGTATTTACTCCTTCTGCCATGATTGTGACCTACGTGAGTGACTGCCACTGGTGTTTCTAAAAGTTGCGGCTGATGTCTCAACTCGCTGTTTCCAGTCCCTTTCTGCTCACTTTCGTGCGTCTCTTTTACCTTACATTGACTACAATATGACACTGCCTCGACAGAACCAAGCTATGCCGGCGGCGGCGTTACGCTCAACCCACCCTTGATGGACCAAGCAGATGCGGTGAGTTCCTTCTCTACTCTAGGTATTGGTCACTGATATGTCGGACATCTAGGCTGAAAGTGCCCTTCTTCCTGATACGCCCGGCCCCTTTCCTTCTCCCACTGTCAAGGCCTCTGCCACACTGGCTCGAATCCTCTTCTAATGCTCGCAAAATACTCAACTTCAAAGGCAAGTGCCGCTCGCTGTGTCACCTTATCACTCGCTAACTCACACGCCCCTACAGTTCCTCGACTGGAACCTCCCTGTAAGCAGCCTCCATATCAAGTACAGCATTTCACTGAAATACAACTTTTCATCATCAGCAGCTGTACCATCACCGCCGGGATCTTAGGTCTCTTTGAAATCTGCCCCTAAGACACCGCCTTCAGCTCCTCCAAGAGCCTCGTCTCCTCCTCCGTCAGAAACCCCGCTCAACCCGAGCATCAAGTGTGCGTAGTCTATGACAGCTTATCCGCTCACTGCTTACTCAATGACACAGCGTCCACTCCTTCACCATACGACTGCAGGTAAGGCTTTATATCTCGTTGTTCTAATTACCACTGACACATATCATTAGATACGTCTACAGTTACTACGCCCAGTTCGCTTCCGACTTCTACCACCGATGATCCAATTTCGGAGGCTGCCGCGACCGCGGTGTCCGACGACACTGAGAACAGGAAGCCGAAGAAGAAAGTGAAGAATTCCAAGCCAATGCTATTGGAACCGGATTATCGAAACGCCCCGCGGCGACGTAGCACCAGGCCCACCACTGCCGAGAACAAGACGTCCGCCACTCGGAGGCGTTAGTGCCGAAGTGTGTAAGTCATTATTACCCGTCTCTATACTGAAATACTGATGCGTAGTACAGATTTGGTGCTGTTGCTATTGCTATTTCTTGACCAGACTCTCAGCTCTTGGAGCGTTCACCGTCATACTGGCACGCCTTTGCTAGGCATCTAACTTGCTTAGATGCGGAGTGCGTCGTATGTACCATTGCTTTTCAATTCATTCGATTTGTTTTATCTACGGGTGCGGCGGTAAATACGATGAGAAATTGGTATCTGTTCGATGTGAATCTATAATATATTGGCAACGCGAGAATAGGAAAAATGTAAGAATACCTATCCATCCGATGCCAATTCCAGCCCCTGCGACCGAAAATTGGCAACGCGCCGATGCTGGTTCTGGCGGCTAGACGTAGAAATTGGCATCAGCAGAATGGGAAAGGAGGAAACTTGGATGCCAATTTTTGTATGGCGTAGGCACCCCGGGTTTTGCCATTCCGCCGATGCCAATTTTGGTGGCAGGAAAATTGGCATCGCTACTTCTACCAGTGTTACGGCTTCTGATATTTTCTTTCTGGGGATTTTTACTGGAATTATCATGGAGAAATGAAAGGAATGAATTATTGCTGACATAAAAGCAAGCTAAATACAAGAGTTCTACAAAAGGATTGAAAGAAGCTGGGCGCCCACGGGGTTAGGGGAAAGGGAAGTGAGGTAAACAAACATAAATATAGGAGTGTAGACAAGTAGAGATCCATAGGAGTGAGAGGACTTTAAGGGTAAGGAGAGATGAGAGCAAGGGGTCGTGGAGTTGCGTCGACGACCCAACATGACTGTTTTGTCTTCTTTTGCGCATACTTGAAACGAGACAAGAAAGACATGAGATAATATTCCTCTGGAATAAAACATGAGATGGCCGTTGTAGGTGGCCAGGGTTGGTTCTTGTTTGGTGCACAACCTTGACCCGCGCCGACTCAGCACATTTCTTTAATAAAGTCATCGACACGCTCTTAAGGATATAATGAGTCTCAGTGGCATGACAATGACAGTTTTACGCGAAAACTGCTCAACAAAACTCCTGCTTCAGCTTATTCCCCGCAACCCGGGAGTGCTCAAACAGACCGCTAATGTATGAATGTATTAGTACACATCATTAAGAGTTCTATGAAGCCTCATCAGCGTCTTATTCCAGAAATCGCGGTAGCTACTCTTCCCCATTATCGCCACCGTGACGTCTTCCTGGCTCGCTCGCATTGCCTTCGTTTCAACCATAAACGCATATTGCGGCCCGAGACGCTGGTAGCACCTGGATCGACGTCAAATGTATCACCTTCACCCCGTACTCGGGTCGAGAACCGACTGCCACTACTCGCTCTTCCTACCGCCACCAAATATACGGCCATCAATTCAATCGAAACAGCAAGAGGACAGATTAATGATTCTGCTCTTTCTACTATCGAGGAGCCCTCGAGAATGAGGCCGGAAAACCCCTCACCTAGCCCAACTGCACCCCAAAGCGCAAGCGGTGTAGTCATTGTCACCATTAGGAGTCAATGTATTAACCCAAATAGAATCGGTGAGTCGTACTCTGCTTGCGCTAGTCACGTTCTCCGTTCTCATCCATTCCTCCACAAGCCGAACGAGTCGCTATTAGCAGAACCAAGGCGACGAGAGTGCATAACTCCTTTAAACTATTCCTATGAGCCCACGCTAACGAGCTCTATCTAGACTGGTTTAACCGTGATGTCGACGGAGACGACTGGGCACCTCCTCAAGAACCTGGTGTCCAAGGACCTCGCCACCGTCCTCCAACAAGAACATAACCCCTTCTCCTCCTGCGCACCTTACCTCGACATCTTCGAACGCTTACCCTCCGATTCCCTCCATCTTCATCGCCTCCATAGCCCTCCAAGATTTGGGCTGTAACCTCTCTGTAACTGGTGACGTGACCGAAGCGGGCATAATGCAGATCACACCCGACAAGTGCCCTGAGGACGTTTTGGAATACTACGACCTCGGGATCAATATCGATATTAGTGCATGGTACTTTAAGACTGTCCTCGACCAGAACAATGGAAACCTTGCCGCCGCCAGGGCACCCGTAATGGCTGGTACTTTGGTCTTACCGTCGCCTTGGCCAACAAACGCTCCACCACGAACAGACGACGTAATTAACACGCTTACCCAACGTCCACGTTCTACCCGCACCCAGGCCGGCGAACATCTTTCCAGGTAATATCACTCGTTCGTTATCCCCGTACTCCACCTCACCTCGCCTGGTGAATGATGACTTGCTTTCCCGCATTTTCCTCATTTTGATTTTACGAGGTCATCCCTTTTTTCTCTCTCCTTATACATACTGGAAACGAAAGAAAAAATGTGATCAAATTTCTCCGTAGAATAAGCGTCATTATGAGTGGCTTATTGTAAGCGACTGAGTTTGATCGATCCTTAGACTTGACCAGCTCCAACTCGATCGCCGCGTCAAAATCCTATTATAAGAGTAAAATTCTGATCTTAAGGACGAAACCTACGAACGTATCAGCTTCAGTGACACAAAACGAGAATCATACACAGATCGAATTACCTGGGGGTCCCGCCTACAGCCTGTTCCCGCAGATCAATTGAGCAGCTTTAAAACAACCCATCATCAGAATTATACGCCGTTCCAGATTGTTCAACAATATGCGGGACCCTATCAGTGCTCTTCCTCCCGAGATTGCATCCAGATGCATATTCGAAGCACTTCCTCTTAATCGTCTCTTATATAGGAGAGATGAAGAGCGTCACGGGTACCCATCGGCACTACTCCAGTATACCACTGTTTCTCGTTACTGGGAGGATCTAATACTCTCGACACCCATTCTCTGGGCGGAGATTCATGTTCACATCGCGGCTCAAGACCTACTGGCTACGCTGGAGGCTTTCCTCAGCCTTTCTAAGGACATGGATTTTGAAATGGTTATTTGGTCTCACCCTGGAGCGGAGTGGAATCATGTGCGAGCATTACTGCTCCCGCATGTCCCGCGCATCCGCGTGCTCACGGTTTTGATCCGACGCAAGAGCTTAATCGATGAAGCTGAACATCTTCGTCATCAATTATCGGCCGCCTCAGTCGTGATAAACGACTTGGACTTGTTTTCATCTTTAAAGGAGCTGAATTTTGAAGACGACTTGGAGATGGACCTTGCGCTGATTGGGCAACTCACCTTGCCCTCCCATATCAAAGTGACAAAGCGCATTTACAGTGCTTTGAAAGAGGAGGAATTAGATCATCACTGCCTCGAATACTTTACCAACATTGGGACAACTAGCCATCTGGACGACATCGTCCCAGCTCTTGGCTCGCTTACAAATCTCTCTACTTTGTACATTCAGAGACTCAATGAATCGGTCCAAAGCAACAACCCGACACGCGTCCTTTCCACCGCACCGCCCCATCTTAAAACAATTGGCACTGCTCACCCCTATTGCCCAAACTTGAGGCGGCTCATTGTACTCACCAGCTCTCGTCTCTCATGTCTGGATATCAAAATCACCGTTTCTGAAATGCCAGAAATAATCGGCATCTTGCCATTACTCTCGGAGCTTCAGCACCTAAGTCTGGCTTTCACTGAAGTAGGTGAAATATCAGACGGGCCTCGTGCCATCCCTCAGATCGTAATATCATGCATGCAGTATCTATCCCTATCGGTCGACGGATCTTTGGAGTACGACCCCGCTTTGTTTCACGGATTGTTTACGGTACTCTCAACTCTTTATCCATGCGTTAGAGCAATAACGCTCAGTATGGATATTTCTTATCAAGTAGAGTCATATCTTCAAAGCCTACAACATCTTAAGACTCTCTCCTTTGACGATTGTCACATGCCAAGTACAACGGAATATAGAGAACTCTTCCTCCCGGCTCTGCTGGAGCTCGATGTTCTGAAAATTGGGGACTTGAAACCCTATTCCAACCCAATCAAGGCCCCGAATCTGATCAAACTTCGCATCACAGGTGTTAATTCAGATGAACATCTCCAACAAGTTCCATCTTGCAAACTTCAAAGCCTAGAAATTTACACTTCATACCAGGAGCAAACCGCATTGACACTACCGTCTGCAACTATCACTGAGGTGAAACGACTGGTGGTTGTATTTCATGATAGGAGCGATCGCTGGAGTTTCACGTCATTCCCTTTCCTTGTATCGATTTGCCTTGGTGCCGAGGATCCTATGAATTTCCAAGGAAACATGCTGTGCGCACAGCTAATCTATCACCCCGAGATGTGTCCATCTCTTCGTGAAATCAAGTTCTACAAGTACGTAGAATGGGATCTGCTCTTTATTATGCTAGAACAGCGCAATTCAAGCCGAAACGACGTTGCGAGAATAGAACGGGTTTCTGTTCCCTTCGTCCCATTTATCTTTCGTCAATCCTTACTCGAGCTTCTCTTAGGACGACAGCGACGGAACGACCTGACTAACATGGTCCTTTCGCTTGAAGAGACGCGCGAGCTGATATGCGATCCATCAATGTACGCTATTTCTTGAGTAGCAACCACTCATCTGACAATATCCAAGTCCAGGATGCCTTAGTTGCGTCAAGAACATGAGACCAGATTGCGCAGAAACCGTCAGAAATAACCCAACAGGTGAAAACGAGGAATATAATGACGAAGAGGAAAATACCGGGGAGGGTGATATTGAGGAGGATGATATTGGGGTGGATGATAGCGAGGAGGAAAATGCAATGAACAACGATACTGAGGGGGGAGATATCAAGGTTGACAATAACGAAGAGGAATGCCCGCTATCTCCCTTTGATTTGGAACCGGATGCCCGCCTTGGAACCTTTCCGAGTGTCGACGAGTGGATGGCCCAGCGCAGACAACTCGTACGTCAATGGAAAGCATCCTATACAAAGTTCGACATGCAATTCTATCGCAATGTGCGGTGCTATCGCCAGGATTCAGAATACTTATTTTGATGTCTGGGCTGCTGGTTTCAGTCTGCTCCGCAATGCGCTCTGGGTGTATTGGAAAGCGGTTTTGGTAATTACGTTCGATATATGCCAGTATGCGTATGTCCACCCGAATGTTGCTTTAGTTAGCGAGTAAAGGACCTCATCGAAGCCGCGCGCGCCACCTGATGCTCCTCACAGTAGGTCGTTATGAACAGTGTTACGAAAGAATGAAATAAAAAGATTGCTGCTAGTGTCAAGGAAAATTAATAACAAAAGGTTTACAAAAGGTGCGGGCTGGAATCCATGGGTGAAGAGAAAGAGGGACGAGGTTGACGAAAATGAGCCAATAGCAAAATCAAACAGCTATCCATTAAAAGGAGGAGAAGTCAAGGGCAGGGAGGGTAGAGGAAACGGCCGGCTGCCTCTCTTGGAGTGGCTTTGACGAGGTGACCGTCACGTCCTTCTGCTGTGCATATTTAAAAGAAAAAAGTGGGAAAAAAGTGGTTTTCCCCCTTGGAATGGGACCTCCTTCGTATGAGATGGCCTGTGTAGGTGGCCAGGGTTGATTCTTGTTTGGTGCATCATACCCTTGACCCACGCCGACTCGTCACATTTCTTGAATAAGATCATAGACAAGCTCTTAAGCATGTAAACAGTCTTAGTGGTACGAAATGACACTTTTACGCGAAAACTGCCCAACAAAACTCTTGCTTCAGCTTATTCCCCACGATCAAACAATACGCGAACAAACGATTAATTTACAAATGCATTATTCTACATCATGAAAAGCTCTATAGAGCCCTTTCAGCGTCTTTACTCCAAAGATCGCGGCAGCTACTCCTTACCATGAAGTCTTCCTGGCTCACTCGAATTGCCTTCGGTTCAGCCATGAGCGCATATTACAGCTTTAGACATCGGTAGCACCAGGATAGAAATCGAATGTATCGCCATCAACTCGTACAGTACTCGGGTCAGAAACCAATCGCTCCTACAATCGTCACCGAATCTACGGTCATCACTGTAACCAACCCAGCGAGAAGATCGAATGAAGATGCCGCTCTTTCTAGTACCGAGGAGCCCTCGAGCACCAGCTTGGACGAACCCGCCCCTTCGTCTTCCATTACCCAACTGTACCCTCAGGCGCAAGCGGTGTAGTCATTGTTACTATTAGGAGCCAATACACTGACCGAAAGGAGTCGGTGAGTCGCACTCTCCTTGCGCTAGTGACGTTCTCCGTTCTCATCTATTCCTCCACAGCCGAAACAACCACAGCCAGTGGACCCATTGGGGACGAGAGTGCGTGTCACCTTTGGGTCATTTCTATGCAAATAAATCTTACAAAAACCTTTAGACTCACTCAACTGTGGTATTGGCGGTGACGGCTGGGTGCCACCTCCAATCACACTCGAGAACCTCGTGTACAAGGGTTTCGCCACCGTCCTCCAACAATAACACAACCCCTTCTCCTGCGCATCCTACCTGGACATCTTCGGACGTCTCTCATCCGAAACAGGCCTACCTACCACCTTCCTTGCCTCTATCGCCCTCCAAGAATCCAGCTGCAATCCCCTGTAGCCGGTGGCGCGACCGAGGTCGGAATGATGCAGACCACACCCCACAAGTGCCCCTCGGACGATTCGGACTGCCATGATCAACATCGATACTGGCGCACGGTACTTTAAGACTGTTCCTGACCAGAACAATGGAAACCTCGCTGCCGCCATGGGCAACTATAATGGCTGGTACTTTGGTCTTACCGTTGCCATCGCCAACAACTAGGCCGTCTGCGCTCAACATAACAACCTCGATTATCTCCAGAACGTTCTCAACGGTTACCTCCAGGGTGTCGACCCATCCAGCCTCAACATGGGCATCTACCACAACACTTGCTAGGCTCGTAGCGAGTGCTTTTCCGTCCCTTCTGGCTCGTCGATACCCCCTCTGTTCTGTGCAGATACCTTCCGTTCACTGTAGCATTTTCCCCGTTCCTCTTTCTTTACATCTCTTCATTTCTCCCCAGCCTACCTCTTCTTACGACCCATACCCAGCTGTGTCTCACATACACACGTTCATTCACGACATAACGCAGTACCAACGTTCACGCTTACTCTGCGCCCAGGCGAGCGAACATCTTTCTAATCCCACTCGTTCGCCTTCCCGGTTCACTCCAGCTCATACTCCTCGCCTCGTCTTGTGAAGGATGACTTGGTTTCACCCCGAACCCATTTTCCTCTTTTTTTTAGTTTTCGGTTTTACGATGTCGTCTCATTTTCCTTTCTCATTGTACATACTTGAAACGAAAGAAAAAGTCGTGATGAAATTCGTCCTTGGAACGAGCGTCGTTATGTGGCCTATAAATGAGTAAGTTTGATCGATACTTTTAGACTTGACCACCGCCAACTCGATCGCCGCATCAAAAAATCTAATATAAGAGTATAATCCTGATCTTAAGCACGAAACCTACGAACGCATCAGCTTCAGTGGCACAAGACGAGAATCTTATACGGAACTACCTGACGGATTCCCACCTACGGTGCGGCCTGTTCTCTCCAATCGAGCGGTGCCTAAACAATATATCACTTGAACTACACTGTGTTTTAGATCGCTCAACGATATGCCGGATCCCATCAGCGTTCTTCCTCCTGAGGTCGCCTGGAGATGCATATATGAGGCGCTTCCGTTCAAGCGAGGGAGAAACCACAATTGGTATCCCGAGGCGTTACTCCAGATTACCACAGTATCTCGCTACTGGGAAGACCTGATACTCTCTACGCCCTCGTTCTGGGCGGAGATCCATATCCATAACCGGGCCGAAGACATGCTGGCCACTCTGGCCACCTTCCTACGCCTTTCTAGAGAAAGTGAACTCAGGTTGGTAATTTGGACCCGCCCTGGGGGCGAATGGTACCATGTACGAGAGTTGCTACTGCCACACGTCCCGCGCGTCTGCACACTCGTCATTTTAAGCCATAGCGAGGCCGGAGCCGTGTTCCACGGGGAACCTATTCACACTCCGCTATTGACTTCTTCACTCGTGATAAAATTCTTGGGTTTGGCTCCATTTCTGAAGGAGCTAGATCTAGGCGGAAAGCTTTGGATAGCCCCCCCGCAACTTGAGAATCTAAACTTACCTTCCCAAATTAAGGTGACGAGTCGTATTCGCAGCGCTTGGAAGAAGAATGAATCGAATCATCACATTTTTAAACACTTTACGGACATTGCTATCGATGTGTCTTTCCCTGACATTGCCCTTAGCTTGTTTACCAGTCTCTCCACATTATGTTTTGATCATGAGAGAATCGAGGATTCATATCAAGGAAGCCCTCGAAAATCTATCATATCCGCGGGACCGCCACATCTCAAAGTTATTGAAAGTAATCGAAAACCTTATTGTCACGACTTGGGGCGCCTCATTACACTCACCGCTCCTCACCTTTCGTCTCTCGATGTTCTGGTCACTTTTACTGACATTGAAGAAATCCTCGGCATCCTTCCGTTGCTTACTACACTACAAAGCCTTGAACTGTCTTTCCATAGTATGGAGAGAGTATCGAAGACATCTTCCACCATTTCTCATATCAGAATGCCACGCCTAAGAAGGCTATCCATATCGGGCTACATATCCTCTGTGGAAGAACTCAATTCATTTGACGGATTATTTGCAGCATTCTTGGTGCTCTATCCAAACGTGACAAACGTATCACTCACGTTCCCTATTTCCAATACGGGAGCATCGTATCTTCAAAGTTTACAGCGCCTTGAAACTATAATCAATACTGCATCGGGACCACAAGAGTCTAGCCAACTCTTCCTCCCCACCCTACAGGAGCTCGAAATCGGTGATTCTGAGTATCTCCAATTTATCAAAGCCCCCGATTTGATCAACCTTCGTATCTTGGGATTGAAATCAAATGAACACCTCGAACAATTTCTACCTTGCAAGCTTCGAAGCCTAGAAATTCACACATCTCACAAGCATGCGACTACCTTGACACTACCGCCTACAGTTCTCGCTGAAGTCAGGCGACTGTCGTTTGTATTCCTCCACGTGAACGATCGTTGGGTTCTTACGTCACTTCCCCTCCTTGCGTCGATTCATCTTCCCCGAAGTGACACGAATCACCATGGAAATATGCTGTGCGTACAGCTGATTTACCGCCCGGAAATGTGTCCATCTCTTCGTGAAATCGACTTTGGCAACTATGTGGAGTGGGATTTGCTCTTCATCATGCTGAGACAGCGCAATTTGGGTCGGAAAGACGTTTCAAGAATAGAAAAAGTTTCTGTCCCGTTCGTCCCATTTGAACTTCATCCAGCTCTGCTTGACCTTCTCTTGGGACGGGAGCGGCAAGATGGACCATCCAACATGGTTCTGTCACTGGAAGAGACACGCGAATTGATATGCGATCCATCAATGTACGTCACTTTCGTATGCGAACGACACTGTTTTAATGAGATTAAAGTCCAGGATGCGTAGAATGCCTCAGAAATATGAGGCCGGGTTGTGGGGGAGTTGCCCGACCTAGGCAGCCAGATGATCCCGAGGAGGGCCTTTTACACCCATTTGACATGAAACTTGACAACTTCTTTGGAAGGATTCCGAGTGTTGATGCATGGATGGTTGAACGTAGGCGACTCGTAGGCAAGTGGAAAGCATCGTTTAAAACTTTCCAATCTCGATATCATCGCCCTACACTCTGCCTGTTTCGTGTTCCCGAATACATCCTACTCTGACTGCCGGCTTCAGTTCGCTCCACAATGGTTCTTAGGTTGCTGCATTTGAGTAAAGGCTCTGGTGGACACCTTTGGTGTGTACCAGCGTGTTATCTCTATCCAAAAGCTTGCCTTTGTTATTTGACCAGCTGGGAATTAGCTTCATCAGCACTTGCAGCTTTAACACTCTTTGATTTGCTACGTTGTGCAATCTTTACGAGCGGAAATATGAAGAAATGAACAAAATCGATTGTTTCTAACTTGCAGGAAACCTAAGTATGAAATCTCTACGAAAGGTTTTGAAAGGAGGGGAGGGGTCCTTGTGGTGAGTGTAACAAGGACGAGTCTTATCAAAAAGAACAAAAAGAACAAAAGATGGCCGACATCCACAAAAAGGGAGGTGTTGAGGGTGAGGAGAGAGTAGAACAAACGGTCGTTGAGAGGTATCAGCGACGTAAAGCAAGGCGCTGAAGTAGCCAAGCATCAAGGCGGGAGGAGCAAGGAGGGCACACGGTCACATCGGAAGAGAGGGGGGATAGTTGTGTATGGAGGGGGGATAGTCGCGTATGGATCTATAAACAGATGAGTACTTGAGCAATTTGACAAAGGGGTGACGGCTTACTCGCAGAATGAGATATTCAGGCAATCACGCATCCACTTCCACTGGAAGTGCCGTCATCTTGTTCGACTGGGATGTCGTCGGCGATGGTGACGTTGTCGGAGAACATGATGTTGTAGATGAATTCCATTTCGGATGATGAAGGCGCTGGCGCAGTGTGAGCTGGGATGCAAGGGAGATTGGGTTGAAGGTTTGGTTGACCTGAGGGTTGACGAGCGAAGATACGGTGGCTTATATGCTGGAGTAGAACAAGACACTCCTAGTCGGGGTTGACAAACGCTGCGCGCACGAGGCATTAAACGACTTCTTCGGATCAGAAACAGGCGTGCTCTGAGGCGAGCATTTGCCAACGCTTTGTGGGCGGAGCGGTCCCAAAACCTTCACATATGCTCTGAGAGGTTGACCGCATTGGGATTGTTTGTTCGTGAACAAGGACCTGTGGAGCATCAATCATCTCAGACGTGATAATAGAGGGATATGAAAGCCAGGAAGTACGGCATGGCTAACTTGAATAGCTGACAAATGCGGTCTTGACTCCGCGGCTCCGCTCTCAATACGTGTTGGTGAGCCGGACATTTGGCGTCAATACCCTGTTCGCCACCGATGTCGAATGCCAGACTCAACAGGACCGGCTCAATTGGGCGGGCCATTGGACGCCGACAGGTGGTCGCTGCTGTGTTCCAGCCAAAGAGGCAATCGTTGTCTTTTTCGACATGCAAAACAGGCAAATTCTCTCCCCTGGGGTAAGGATTAGAACACTTTAATTATAATACATAAGAGAGCGTGAGTGATGTGTCAGCTCAGCCTCGACATCCCCAGTAGCTTGCGATGATGCCCCAAGGAGGCACACCGAGATGGCGTAGTACACGTCTTCCGTTCTCTGTGAAGCATGAATAAAGTCGGATTTCTATTTCTTACCCTTCTCCTCCCATCAATCGAATTCCATGGACAACGCCGAAGGCCAAAACACAAATAAAATTCAACGGAGACAAAGAAATACGAAAAGAAGAACGGCGGAAAGGCCAAGTAATTGATGGCGAGGCTATTTGAACCCCAGCCTCTACATACAATGTCACAATAACCGTGCTAGCCAGCAGAATTGATCATCAGGAAACGCTTTGCACTAAGCCTGCAGGAAGCACTGTCCGCTCGGAGGATGGTAACAACTGTCTAAATCGAGAGCACGAAACTTATTATCCATTGTAGATTCTAGGGTAGGATTCAAGCCTCTGGCGAACATTTTGACCAGTTACTAACTCACACAGGGCTCCGAGGGGTTTCTAACAGCCTGTTATTAACTGTTAATAACTAAAATAGCACACGCCCGAGTTAATAACTGTTACTAACCGCTGTTATTAACTACGTGTTTAAAACTACCCCCTTTTGAAACTTACCCTAGTAAATTCATCGAGACGAATTCAGGTTCCTCGCAATCGTTATTTCTGTCGACCCCCCATTCCGGCTCAAAAGATCCGTAAAGTCGAAATTATGGCCATTGAGTGACATCGATGACATGACTTTGGTTGATTCCTTCCGTTTATGCCCTTGGAATGAAAGAATAAAATATCGTAGTACGATTTTTCTGGTAGTAAAGCATTGTTCGTATGAAATTCTTGTAGTAAGTGACTAGGTTTAAATTCAATGGTGCCGAAGCTTGACCACCACCACTTCACCGAATTTCAGTTACAAGGACACCAGCACAACAATCAACATGTATCTTGTCCGCAGAATGGCCTCATTTTTACGAAATGAGACTTTAACGTGAAATTAGCTGACAAAACTCTTGTCTGCAACCTGCCCCCAGCAATCTAGCGATACGCAACAGACAACCACTGCGCAAATATGTCACCCTGGATCAATGAGATATGGTAGATTCATTAGCGTCCTTGCTCCCGAGGTCGTGGCCACTGCTCCCAAAACCAACACCTCGAAGTCTCGCCCACTTGCTCGCACTGGCGTCGTGTCAGCCGTAAAAAATATCCAGAAGCCAAGCACAGCGGTATCACTAGTAATTTCACCGATTAGACCGCCTCATCTCGTACTTGGATCAAGCAGAGCCCACTGACTATGGCTGCTCCTACCACCGTCATCGAATACACGAATGTCACTGGTTTTATTATACTGAGAACGCCGTTCTTCCCGGCACTCCAGGGCCTTCAAGCACGAGCGCGGATGAACTAGGCCCTTTGCTGTCCTGCCCAAGTGCCCTCTCAAGCGCAAGTCGCGCAGCCGTTTTCACCACTGGAAGCGAATTAGGGGATCTCATGATGCCTGTGAGTTTTCATGTGCTGACTACGTCCCTCGTTCTGACATACCAACCCACTCATAGCCAAATCAGCCGCCACCAGCGGACCCAACAGCGATGAGAGTGCGTATCCCACTATAGCATTTCTAGGAGCTCAAATGCTAACCAATTCTGTTTAGACTGGCTCAACTGCGGTGTTGACGGTGATGGCTGCATGATTCCCCAATCGCGTTGGGGGACCTCGTTTACAAATATCTCGCCACTGTCTTCCAGTAGTAAACACCACCCATTATCCTCCTGTGTACTCTACGTCGACATCCTCGAGCGTCTTTCAGCCAAGACAGGTGTCACTACCATCTTCCTCGCCTCGATCTCCTTCCAAGAATCCGGCTCCCAAACCCTTTGTAACCAACAGGGCAACAGGAGTTGGGATGATACAGCCCGCGCCCGACATGTGCCCCTCTGATGCCTCAGAGTATGACTCCGAGATCAATCTTGGGCTTGGCGCGAGATACGTCAATAGCGTCCTCGACCAAAACGACAGAGTTATCACAGCCGCTATGGGAAACTGTAATGGCTGATGCTTTGGTCTTATGGTCGCGCTGGGCAGCAACCATGCGGTCTGCGCTCAGCATAATCGCCTGGATTACCTCCAGAACGTGTTCAACGGTCACCTCCGGGGTGTCAACCCTTCCTGCCTCAATATACATATCTACCCCACATTTGCTGAGCGCGCCTCGCGTGCTCAGCCTGGTGCCCCTTCTGGCTTGCCAATACCCTGTCCGTTCTGTGCCGATACCTCTTCCGTTCACTGTAGCATTTCCCCCTTTCTTTGGATCTCTTCGTTTCTCCTCAGTCTCCCCCGCCTTACGACCTGTCCCATCACGTACACACTTCATCCACGACGTAACATGCTACCCAGGTCCACGCTTAATCCGCGCCCAAGCCGGCGAACATCTTTCCAGGCAATCCCACTCGTTCGCTATCCCCAGTCCACCTTGGCGCTCTACTCTTCGCCTCGGCTGGGGAATGATGACTTGCTTTCACTCCATCCCATTTCCTCTTTTTGGTTTTACGATGTCGTCTCTTTGTTTTTCTCATTGTACATACTTGAAACGAAAGAGAAAGAATACGATGAAATGTCTCCCTGGACGAATCATTTTATAAGATGTTTGCCGCCGATGGCCATTGGACGATCCTTATGGTGTCAACCTTGGCCAACACCCTATCGTCGGGCATCCGTTATAAGCGCATCGAATCGACTTTAAAGGCGGATTCACTTACACATTAGCTTCAGTGGTACGAGACAAGAATCTTGTATGAAGCTACCTGACAGATTTCCACGTACAGCCTGTTCCCTCCAATTGAGGGGTACCCAAATAGTCTATCACCAGAGTTATATGCTGATCTAAATTGTTCAACGATATGCCAGACCCTATTAGCGTCCTTCCTCCCGAGGTCGCCTGGAGATGCATATTCGAGGCGCTCTCGTTCAGGAAACACGAGGAAATGAGACGCAATACGTATATCCGCTTTCCATATCCTATGGTACTACTCCAGCTTACGACCGTTTCTCGTTACTGGGAAAATCTAATACTTTCTACACCCGCCTTCTGGACGGAGATCCATGTTCACAACTCGGCGCAGGATTTTCTGTCCACTCTAGCTGTTTTTCTCGCCCTTTCTAGAAAAAGGGAGCTCGAGTTGGTCATCTGGGATTATCCTGTCGATGAATGGAACCGTGCGCAAGAGCTACTACTTCCACATGTCCCGCGCGTCCGCGTGCTCACCATTTTAACCCAACGCGACCGCTTTCCTGACTATGAAAATACTCTCCATCCGCTATCAACCACATCAGCCGTGATAAAAGACTTAAATTTGTCTCCATATTTGAAGGACTTGGATCTCGGCCATTCATATGACTGGTTGTTTACCGGCGATTCATATGACAAGAACATTCGATGGCTCGGGGATATCACCTTACCCTCCCATATTAGAGTATCGAGTTCTATTTACGGTGTTTTCAATCAGAGCGAATGGAATCACGTATGCCTCGAACATTTTACAGCCCTTTATACAGATTCCACTTTGGGCGATGTCGCGCCGGCTCTTGGCTCCCTTACCAATCTCTCCACTTTAAAGCTTTGGGAAGTTGAAGAAGCGGCTCAGAGAGATAACTGGATGAACGTTGTGTCCATAGCACCACCTCATCTGAAAGTAATCGCTAGTGGTCAGCCTTATAGCCGTAACTTAAGGCAACTTATCTTACTCACTGCATCTCGTCTCTCGTCGCTAAACATCCGAATCACCGTTTCTCAAATCAGCGAAGTCAGCGGTATCCTGCCATTACTCTTGGAGCTTCAAGATCTTTTGCTGTATTTTAAACAGTCGGGTCAAATATCAGATGCACCGTACACCATTCCACGCACCGTAATACCACGACTACAAACCTTAGGGGTTGTGGTCTATATTTCCTCTGGGTATGAAACCCGTATATTTAACGGGATATTTTCGGTATTCTTAGCTCTTTATCCATGCGTTAAAGTAGTGAGACTCAGGATGCCAACCTTGCCCAATCTAGGAGTGGTATATCTTCAAAGTCTCATGCATCTGGAACGTCTCAGCATTAAGGACGAGTATGACCATGAGCCCCGCTGGAATGAATACAGACCACTCTTCCTCCCAACTCTGCGAGAGCTCAAAAATATGCATTCTAATTTGATGCACTTCATCATAGCCCCGAACTTGATCGGCCTTCACATTACGCGTATGGAACCATTTGAAACATTCTATCAACTTCAGTCACCCAAGCTCCAAAACTTAGAAATTTCGACTTTGTCCAGCAATTCAATCGAATTGGCTCTACACTCTACAGTTTTCGCTGAGGTCAAGCGACTGTCAGTTGACTTCCGCCAGGCGAACGATCGTTGGACTCTTACATCACTCCCGCTTGTTGCGTCGATTCGCCTTCGCTCCACAAGTCACATAAACCCCCAAGGAAATATGCTGTGCGTACAGCTGATTTACCGCCCGGAAATGTGTCCATCTCTTCGTGAAATCGACTTTGGCAACTATGTAGAATGGGATTTGCTCTTTATCATGCTGAAACGGCGCAATTTGGGTCGGAAGGTCGTCACAAAAATAGAAAATATTTCTGTCCCTTTCGTCCCATTTGCCTTTCGTCAATCACTGCTCGACCTTCTCTTGGGACGGGAGCGGCAAGAAGGACTATCCAACATGGTTCTGTCACTGGAAGAGACACGCGAGCAGATATGCGATCCATCAATGTACGTTACTTTCGTATGTGAAAGACACCGCTGAACGTGATTAAAGTCAAGGATGCATAGAATGCCTCAGAAACATGAGGCCGGGTTGTAAAGAAATTGCCCAACCTAAGCATCCAGATGAACCCAAGGGACCCCTTTTGCATCCGTTTGACATGGAACTGGACGAGTCCCTTGGAATATTTCCGAGTATTGATGCATGGATGGCTGAACGCAGACGCCTTGTAGACAAATGGAAGATATCATATAAAGCGTTTGCATCGCAATTTTATCGTGATGTGAGCTGCCGTCGATGTGATTCGGAGTACATGCTATATTAGGGTTCAGGCTTTTGGCTTCAATCCACCCCAGAATAAATATTAGGTCACTGCATTAGATAAAGGTCCCGGCGGGCATCTTTTGTGAGTACCGGTACCGGTGTACGTATGTCTGCCCAAAATGTTGCGTTTATTAGCTAGCTGGTTGGCTTGCGGCTTTAACACTCTTTGGCTTGCTACGTTGTGCAGTATTTACGAACGGAAGTATGAAGAAATGAACAAAATCAATTGTTTCTAACTTCAAGGAAAGCAAAGCACGAAAACTCTACGAAAGATTTGAAAGGAGAGGATGGTTCCTTGTGTAACAGGGACGACTTCTATCAAAATGAACAAAAGAACAAAAGAGAGCCGATATCCACAAAAAGGGAGAGGTGTTGAGGGTGAGGAGAGAGTAGAACAAACGGTCGTTGAGAGGTATCAGCGACGTAAAGCAAGGCGCTGAGGTAGCCAAGCATAAATGCGGGAGTAACAGGGGAGCACGGTTAAATCGGAAGTGAGGCGATGATAGTTGCGTATGAATCTATGAACAGATGAGTACTCGAGCAATTGACAAAGAGATGACGGCTTACTTGCAGAATGAGGTATTCAAGCAATCACGCATCCGCTGCCACTGGAAGTGCCATCATCTTGTTCCACTGGGACATCGTCGGCGATGGTGACGTTGTCGGAGAACATGATGTTGTAGATGAATTCCATTTCTGATGATGAAGGCGCTGGCGCAGTGTGAGCTGGGATGCGAGGAGGATTGGGTTGAAGGTTTGGTTGGCCTGAGGGCTGATGATTGAGGATACGGTGGTTTATATGCTCGAGCAGAACAAGAAACTCCTAGTCGGGGTTGACAAACGCGAGGCATTAGGCGGCTTCTTCGGATCAGAAACTGGCATGCTCTGAGGCGAGCATTTGCCAACGCTTTGTGGGCGGAGCGGTCCCAAAACTTTCACATATGCTCTAAGAGGCTGACCGTATTGGGATTGTTTGTTCGTGAACAAGGGTCTGTGGAGCATCAATCATCTCAGATGTGATGATAGAAGGATTTGACAGTATAGAGCAAGGAAGTACGGCATGTATAACTTGATCTGAATAGCTGACAAATGCGACGTTGACTCCCCGGCTCCGCTCTCACTACGTGTTGGTGATTCGGACATTTGCGTCACTACCCCTCTCCGCCACCGATGTCGAATGCCAGACTCAACAGGATCGGCTCAATTGGGCGGACCATTGGACGCCGACAGGTGGGTCGAAGCAGTGCCCCAGCCAAAGAGGTAATCGTTGTCTTTTTATGCAAAACGGGCAAATTCCCTCCCCTGGGGTAAGTATCAGAGCACTCTTACTATAAGACATAAGATAGCGTGAGCGATGTGTCAGCTCAACGTCGACATCCCCAGTAGCTTGCGATGATTCCACAAGGAGGAAGACCAAAATAGCGGAGTGTACGTCTTACGCTCTAGCTCTCCGTGGAGTGCAAATAATTTTGAATGTCGACTTCTTCTCCTTCTCGTCCCATCAATCGAATTCCATGGGCAACGCCGAAAGCCCAAACACAAAGGAAATTCAACGGAGACAAAGAAATACGAGAAGAATAACGGCGGAAAGGCCAAGTAATTGATGGCGAGGCTATTTGGGCCTTGTCCCCCGCCCTCTACATATAATGTCACAATAACCGTGCTAGCCAGTAGAATCGATCATCAGCATAGCACTTTGCACCAAACCTGAACGAAGCACCCTCCGCTCGGAGGATGATACCAACAGTCCAAATTTAGAGCACTAGACTTTCTATCTATTGTAGATACACCGAAACAGATTTGGTTGCTCCCGTGATCGGTATTTCTGTCGACTCCTCATCTAGGCTCAAGAAATCCGCAAACTCTAGATTCAAGCAGACTAGATGCTCATCTACCGGTACCAGGCTGTCCAGTTGATCGGGCTCGGACGAGTTTTGAGATATTGTTCAGATAGAGAGGGCTCAGAGACAAACTCGAGAAGCCACACAAAGTGAGTAGCTAGTCGTGAAAGAGAGAGGAGCTCAAAGGTACGGAGCGTAGGGCAAATGGCCATGGAGTGACATGACTTTTGTTAATTATTTCCGCTTTTACGTCCTTGGAACGAAAGAATAAACATACACAGTACTCTCTTTTCTGGTTGTTCTTATGAGGTTCCTGTAGCAAGCGACTAGGTTTGGCTCTTGTTTGGTGCCCAGGCTTGACCATCACCACTTCACCGAATTGCAGTTACAAGGACACCTACACAACAATCAACATGTATTCGGTCCACATAATATTATCATTTTTTGCGAAATGAGACTTTTACATGAAATTAGCTCACAAAACTCTTGTCTCCAACCTGCTCCCAGCAATCAAGCGATACGCAACAGACATCCACTGCACAAGTACACTGCTATGGATCAATGGGATATGGTAGACTCATCAGCGCCCTTCCCCCCCGAGGTCGTGGCCATTGCTACTCCTCTCATCACCAACACGAAATCTCGCCCAATGCCACCACTGGCTCTGTGGCTGCTCCTATCACTGTAATCGATACTGAGAGTGGTTTTAGTGGGGATGCCATTCTTTAGGGTAATTCAGAGCTCGCAAGCACGAGCGCGGATGAGCTGGTCCCTTTTCCGTCCTGCTCGACTGCGCTCTCAAGCGCAAGCCGCGCAGCCGTTTCCACCGTTGGAAGCGATTGAGCCCCATGGTGCCCGTGAGTTCCCGTTTACTGACTACGTCCCTTGCTCTGACATGTCCGCCCACTCCCAGCCGAATCAGCCGTCACCAGTGAGTGTACCCAACAGCGATGAGAGTGCGTATCCAGTATAGCATTTCTAGTGGCTCAAAGGCTAATCAATTCTGTTTAGACTGGCTCAACTGCGGTGTTGAAGGCAATGGCTGCGTGCATCCCCCAATCACGTTGAGGGCCTCGTGTACAAAGATCTCGCCGCTGTCTTCCAGCAGTAACACCACCCCTTCGCCTCCTACGCACCCTAATCGGACATTTTTGAGCGTCTCTCCGCCAAAAAAGGTGTCACTATTACCTTCCTCGCCTCGATCTCCCTCCCAAAATTCCGCTCCAACCCCTTGCTAACCGGCGGGGCGACAGAAGTTGAGATGATACAGATCGCGCCCGACAAGTGCCCCTCTGATAGCTCAGACTATGACCCCGAGATCAATATCGGCATTGGCGCGAGATACGTCGAGAATGACCTCGACCGAAACAACAGAGTTATCACAGCCGCCACGGGAAACTATAATGACTGGTACTTTGATCTTGCGGTCGCGCTCGCCAACGACTATGCGGTCTGCACTCGACATAGTAACCTCGGTTACCTCCAGAACATGTTCAGTGGTTACCTCCAGGGTTTCGACGTTTCCGGCCTCAACATGGCATCTACCACAATAATTGCTGAACGCGCGTCGCGCGTCTAGCATGTAGTGTCTCCTCTGGCATGTCGATACCCCGTTCCGTTTTGCGCAGATATCTTCCGTTCACTGTAGTATCTCCCCTCTCTTTGGATCTCCTCGTTTCTCCTCATTCTTTCCTCTTCTTACGACCGATGCCTGGCTGTCTTTTCCCTTCCACAAACGCTAACCAATGAACAAACAACGTCTACCCTACCCGCTACTACACACGGCACCCAAACCGGCGAACATTTTTCCAGGCAATCTCACTCGCTCACTCTCCCCGGTTCTCTACTGTTCGCCTCGCGCGCCTGGTGAATGATGACTTGCTTTCACCCCCAAAGCCACTTTCCTCTTGCTTGGCTCTTGGGTTTACGATGTCATCGCATTGCTTTTGGTCTCATTGTACATACTAGAAACGAAAGAAGAAAAAATTAATGAAATTCCCCCTGGAATGAAGCGTCTATTTCTGAAATACCTATTGTTCGCGATTAGGTTTTGATCCTGTTGGTGGCCATTAGCTTGACCTGCACCGTATCGCCAGATTTCCATTTTAAGGGCATCAACTCGATCTTAGGCATGGAATCTACTTCTACATCAGCTTTAGTGGTACGAGACAACGGCTGTGCACTAAATTGTTTGACAGACCACCGCCTATAGCCCGTTCCTCACAATCAATCAGTACTCCAACAGACGACTAAAGAGCAAACCGATCATTCTAGTTCATTTAAAGGCGTGCGAGACCCCATCAGCGTTCTCCCTCCTGAGATCGCCTGGAGATGCATATATGAGGCGCTCCCTCTTGAGGGAGAGACGCATCGTGCTTGGTATCCCGAGGCACTACTCCAGTTTACCACAGTTTCTCGCTCCTGGGGAGATCTGATACTTTCTACGTCCTCGTTCTGGGCGGAGATCCATGTCCATATCTGGGCCGAGGACATGCTAGCCATTCTGGCCACCTTCCTCGGTCTTTCTAGAGAAAGCGAACTCAGTTTAGTGATTTGGACCTACCCTGGGAATGAATGGGACCATGTGCGAGAGTTATTACTTCCACACGTCCCGCGCTTCCGCACACTCAACATTTTAATCCAAGCCGAGGCCGACGCCATGTTCCGTGGGGAACCTATTCACACTCCACTATTGACTTCTTCAGCCGTGATAAAGGACCTGAATTTGGCTCCATTTCTGAGGGAGCTAGATTGTAACGCAGGCGTGTGTGTGAGCTCTCAGGATCTTGGCTCCCTCGCCTTGCCTTCTCATATTCAGGTTACAAATCTAGTTCTCAGTCCCTTGGATGAGGATGGGTTGGACCACCGATCTCTCAAACAGTGTATAACACTCGGTATAAGTAGCCATCTCGACGACATTGTTCCGGATCTTGGCACACTCCCCAATCTCTCTACTTTATTTCTCATGCACCGCGATGAATTGCTTCCAAAGGAACACTGGGCGAAACGTTATATCCATAGCACCACCTCGCCTTAAATCTATTACCAGTTATGGCCCACCGTATTGCCCCAACTTGGGGCGCCTCATAGCACTTACTGCCTCTCGCCTCACATCCCTCGTTATCCGAATCAATGCCTCCGAGATTGGAGAAGTCGCTGGCATTCTGCCACTACTTACCAGACTTCAGGACCTTGGGCTCCATTTCTACGAAGTAGATCAAATATCAGACATGTCTTGTACCATCCCTCAGACCACGGTACCATGCCTACGAAGCATATCTGTATGGGTCGGCCTAGATAGGTGGTACGACCCTACTTCGTTTGACGGATTGTTTGCCGCATTTTCAGTCCTTTATCCATGCGTCGCAAAAGTAACATTCAACATTTCACTCATTTCTAACATGATGGCGGCATATTTAGAAAGGCTACAGCATCTTGAGACTCTCCATTTTGTGGAAAGTTTTGTGGCCGTGCCAGACGAATGCAGAGAACTCTTCCTCCCAACTCTGCAGGAGCTCGACGTGGGGGATTCGAAGCTCGTTCAATTCATCAAGGCCCCTAATTTGATCAGCCTTCGCAATGTCTCCGTAAGATCGGGTGAAGAACTCGAACAACTCCAGTCTCGCAAGCTCCAAAGCTTACATATTACCATACCAACAGCGTTCGAGAGCGCAGTGATTTTGCGGCCTGACATTCTCAACGCGCTGAGACGGTTGACCATTGTACTTGATCAGACGGTCAACAACTGGGTTGTCACATCTCTCCCTCTCCTCGCTTCAATTCAGTTTGGACGCCCCTTGGATAACCTGAATCGCCCGGGAAAGATGCTCTGCGCACAAATAATTTATTACCCTGAAACGTGTCCCTCTCTTCGTGAAATCGACTTTGGCGACTATGTAGAATGGGATTTGCTCTTTATCATGCTGGAGCGACGCAATTTGGGCCGCAAAGATGCCACGAGAATAGAAAAGGTTTCTGTACCTTTTGTCCCATTGGCCTTTCGTCAATCCCTACTCGAGCTTCTTTTAGGACGGCAGCGGCGAGCTGACCCGTCCAACATGGTTCTGTCGCTTGAAGAGACGCGCGAACTGATATTTGATCCATCCGTGTACGTCGTTTCACATGTGAAAGTCACTCTTTAACAAGGTTCAAGTCCAGGATGCGTGAAATGCTTGAGGAATATGAGACCCGGTTGTGCACAAATGGTATATAGCCATCCAAACGATATCAAGTGGTATTCTGTGCCGATACCCTTCGATACGGAACCGGAGACGCAGCTTGTAACTCTTTCGAGTGTTGACGAATGGATGGCCCAACGCAGACACCTCGTAGATAAATGGAAAGCATCATATAAAACGTTCGCATCGCAACATCTTCGCGGTGTGAGCTGCCGTCGCCTTAACTTGGACTACATGTTATTTTAATGTTCAGGCTGTCGGTTTCAATC
>KN824285.1:506917-536765 GCA_000827415.1 Serendipita vermifera MAFF 305830 | reverse complement strand
TTATATGCTGGAACAGAACAAGACACCCCTAGTCGGGGTTAACAAACGCCGCGCGCACGAGGCATTAAGCGACTCCTTCGGATCAGAAACCGGCATGCTCTTTAGCGAGAATTTACCAACGCTTTGTGGGCGGAGCGGTCCCTAAACTTGCACGTATGCTCTGAGAGGCTGACCGTATTGGGATTGTTTGTTCGTGAACAAGGGCTTGTGGAGCATCAATCATCTCAGATATGAGGAATGAGGGATTTGAAAGTATACGTGCAAGAGGAACGGATGGCTAACTTGAATAGCTGACAAATGCGGTCTTGACTCTCCGGCTCCGCTCTCAATACGTACTTGTGAGTCGGGCATTTGGCGTCACCACCCTCTTGCTAATACATGCATATTTCGTCCGCCACCGATGTCGAATGTCAGACTCAACACGGTCGGCTCAGTCGGCGGACAAATGGACGCCGACAGGTGGGTCGATGCTGTGCTCCAGCCAAAGAGGCAATCGTTGTCTCTTTCGACATGCGAAAACAGACAACCTCTCTCTTTCCTCGGGATAATTATCAGCGCGCTCTTGCTATAAAACAGACGACAGCGTGAGCGACGCGTCGGCTCAACCTCGACTACCCCAGCAGCTTTCGATGATTCCACAGGGAGGAACACCAAGATGGCGGAGTGGATGTCTTCCGCTCTCTGTGGAGCGCAAATAAACTCGAATTTCGATTTCTTCGCGTTCTTCTTTTCCCATCAATCAAATTCTATGGGCAACGCCGAAGGCCAAAACACAAGGGAAATTCAACCGAGACAAAGAAATACGAGGCAAAAATAACGCCGGGCAAGCCAAGTAATTGATGGGGCGAGGCTATTCAACCCTTGTTCCCTGTCCCCTGCACGTCATGTCACAATAAACGTGCTAGCCAGCAGAATCGATCATCAGCATAACGCTTCGCACTAAACCTGAACGAAGCACTCTCCGCTCGGAGGATGACCAAAAGGATTTCCTTATTCGTCTGTGTGCTCTTGGACCATAATCTCTGAAAGTTTGCTCAATATCACTCGGGGTTGCTGTCATTTACATACCTATGAATCAAGGATAGTGGAAATAGGCCGGTTTTCTGCTCGGTAGCACATATGCTCCAACAAGGCTTCCAAATTTGGAAAGAGGTTGGCGGCTCGTTTGCTCTGGCGCGCCCTAACGCAACCCATGGCAGTCAAGAACGCAAATAATAGGAACTGCATTTTATTTTTCGACGCAACTTTATTATTTGTGATTTTTTGTCAATTTCTCTGGACCCGCGCAAAGTACAACACCCCCGATTTGGAAAGAACACGGAGCGGCAGGCTAACGGCCAGTGAGGTCGCCATATTCAAACGGCGGAGTTTGGGCCCGGAAATCTCATCAAATATCCCTTCTTGGATTTTCTTGTCTTTTCTCATGCATAAATACGCACCCTGGACCTACGTTTCCTCCTCACAAAAATCATCTCCCTCCCTCCCAACCAACTACCTACCTGAACGTGCCGCACTGCGCCAGCGCTTTTCCAATCAACAACAATGGAATTCATCTATAACATCATCTTCTCCGACAATGTCACCGTTGCGGATGACGTCCCAGTCGAGCAGGATGACGGCACTTCTTCTGGTAGTGGATGCGTGATTGCCTAAACCCTCCCAACACCTTAGAGGTAAGCTTTTATCATGCGATAATCTCATAGAGTTCTCATATCTCGCCTTAGATACGCACAAATACGTCTCGAGTTACCAATGCGATACCATGCTACCGTTTGTATGGCGCATCTTTTATGCCTGGCACTCTTGCCTCGCTTCACGTCGTTGGACTCTTCTCCACGGCCGTTTGTTCTCCCCTCCACCACTAGGTTTCATTGGCTCTGTGTAGAGCATTTACCTGATTTCCGTTTTTGTTCTTTTGTTTCGATTTGGTCCTCCATGTATCTCGGCGTTGATTCTAGATTTTTGTCGTTCGTCTTTAGCCATCGAGTTTGCGTCAATCCAGTTCTTTTTTTTTGTTTACTCAAGCGTTTGTCTAGTACTCAATTTAAGCGATGCTCCTGCGGAACGCATCCCCGATCGCTTGCTTACCTTGGCAACGAGGAGTGGCCGGCGTAATGCGCCTTGATTTCATTCGGAGTTAGTTCATTTACATAACTATAAATCAATGATGGTGGAAATAAGCCAGTTTTCTACTGCACGACACATATTCGTCAACAAAGGTACCAAATTGGGTAAGAGGTTGGCGGCTCGTCGCAGCCGGGAAGGCATATAAGATGAACATATTTGTTTTCATACTATCTCACTGGCTATCACTCCTCCTACTTTTTCTGGACCGTGCAAAGTACAACATCTTCAATTTGGGAGCGGGAGGCGAATGGCCAGATGAGGTCACCGAATTCAAGGCGCCAAATTCGAGGCGCCAAATTCAAAGCGGACACCTACGTATCGATCGCTTTGGTAATTCAGATACTAAATGGTCAGATCGGAGATCTGGCGCACATTCAAAACCCCACACCTAACCATCGGAGTTCCTGGGTTTCACTGAACGAAATGTGCGGGCTCAAGGGAGGATCGCGGGCTCAAAAGTCTCATTGAACGTTCTATCTTCTTTGGCTTTCTCATGCATAAATACGCATCATTGACCAATGTTTCCTCTCCATAAACCATCTCTACAAACTACGAACCACCTAGCCTCATCCGAGAACTGGAGGTGTAGCAGTCGCCCTCAGTGGAGGCGCTTGGGGTTGCCCACAAATCGAGTCGGAAGGATTAAGCAATTTGTTCAAATCTAACTAGGGAATTGTTATACAAGGTCCATATGAATGAGGAGGACGAGTCACGGGTGTACAGTCCGCGTCGTAGTGAGAGTGCGACAGAGGAGACTGAGAAGATCTAAAGGTGAGTCGAGGTCGAGGCCAAGCGAGTAAGGAGCTTGGACCACCGACCTCGATCACCATAGGCCGTCTACTACCTAACGTACATGAAGGAGACACTATACATCCTATAACACGTAGATGGCCCGAGGGCTGATTTCGACAAAGTCAGAGATATTATGGCAATAGTTCCAGCCTTTGAGCGCTACAAGAGGTTGAGAGGTCGTCTTTTCTGTCCTCCTGGTGCGACCCATAGCAATTGGAACGCAAATAATATAAGCAACTTTTAATCTTCAACGCGCTCTCGATATCCACTATTCCCCCCAATTCTTCGGACCCTTCAAAAGTACAATACCTCCGATTTAGAAAGAGCAGGGAGTGGCCAGCGAACGGCCAGGTGAGGTTGCCTAATTCAAGGCGCCACATTCAAGGCGCCAAACCTGAGGCGGACACTACGTATCGATCACATTGGGTATTTAAATCACCAGACGGTCATATTAGAAATCCACCCACATTCAAAAGCTCACACCCGACCATCCAAGTTCCTGAGCTACAGCTGATCAAAATATGCGGGCTCGAGGTAGAATTACGGGCTCAAAAATCTCATCAGGCAATATTCCTTGAATTCTCCTGTTTTTTCCACCCGCAAAAAGCGCCCTCGGTCATTTGTCTTACTCTAAAAACAAGGAGTGACTAGCGTAATGTACCTCAGAGATTTCAATATAAAAGATATATGGCTCTAGAATGCCGAATAGACATATTCGGGAGGACTCTGGTGACTCCAGGCTTTGGGCGCTAGATAGAAGAGGTTGGTGGCTCGTTTGCCCTGTCTCTCTAGCATGACCCGATGGCACTGTAAATGCAAATAATATTAAATCAAACATGTAAATTTGAATACTCTCTCATTATGTATGATTTTTCTTTAATTTCTCTGGACCCCGCAAAGTACAGTATCTTCAATTTGGAAAGGACAGAGCGGCTCGTGAACGGCTCGTGAAGTCCCTGAATTTGAGGCGAACACCTTGTGCATCTATTGCGTTGAGAATTTGGAATACTAGGCCAGATTTGAGTTTTGGCCCACACTCAAGACCTCACACCTGACCATCCGAGATCCTGCTTTAATTGGGTCCAAATGTACGCGCTCAAGGTAGGATTTCGGGATCCAAAATTACATTAAATCTCCTTTCTTGGATCCCCTTGTCTTTCCCGCACATAAATACGCACACTTAACCTGCGTTTCCTCCTCACAAATCCCGTCCCCAACCTTCCAATCAACTGCCTACCTGAACGCGCGACGCCTGAACTTTTCAAATCAAAACAAATGTAATCTATTTACACTATCCTCTTCTCCGACAATGACACAGTTGCGGATGATGTCCCAGTCGACCAGGAGGACAATGCTAATACTGGTAGTGGATGCGTGATTGCCTAAACCCATGCGACGTGTTATAGGTGAGCTCCTATCATGCGATAATCTCATAAAGACCTTATATCCGCGATCAGATACACACAAAGGCATTCTAAACTACCAATTTGATCTTATGCCACCGCTTGCGTAGTACATCTTTTGCTTTAGGATGAATCAAAGTCATGAAATATTTGTGTTCTTAACTCACTGCATCATTATATTAAAATGAAAGTGATATAACGTGAACATAAATAAGGATAAAGGCTCTCTCTGATGACAAGGAACTTGATCTATGGATCAGTTTGACTGGCACCGTGCATGAGTACTTGGTGGCGTCGATAGTTCTGAGGTGCAATCATAGCGCCGCTGTTTGTGATTTAGTACGCGTGATGGATACTCGGACCATGTACTCACCAAGTCTCACATTGCGCTCTAGGTTTGGCAACTCTACGGACATGATCGCCCAAAAGTGTACTGTCTGCGAATCCAAGCGTACTATATGACCGTTCAGTAACGTCGGAACCGGAAAAAGCGGGAGGTCTTACCAGTCAGGTTTTCCACATGACCCGTCGCATACATATGGCTTGTATGAGAAATGTCCAAGGACATGAACCTTGACCCTCTGCCTGCGGAAGTTGGAGTAGTTGCACGTCTCCGTGCTTCCGGGCTCAACATAGATACAACTATGTCTATCGCCAGAGGACTGAATGAAGGCATCGAATCGTGAATGTTCGGTCGTGAGCAAGCCATAGCGGACGAGAGGATCGTTTGGCTGTATGGGCGGCTCCATTTCGTTATTACGGAACCAGGACGATTGGAGGATAGAGTCGCGGTGGTCCGGAATCAGAGTTGGACTTGATCTCCTGGATATGGTTGCTTGCTGACTCGGGGAAGGCGCCGTTGCTGGTGGGCTCGGTGTCACGCGTTGAGAAGAGCTTCCTTCACGGCGGGTTGGCACGTCCCAAATGTGGCTGAGTCCCGATTCTGAGCCCCCTTGTGCGTCTGTTATAATCAGCTATACACTGAGGCAGATAGCGGGTGATACTTACCTTCATCGGATCCAAGTGGACCCAGAGTTTGATTACTAGTCGGAACATCGATCCACTGCCCACGTGCCGTATCATATGACAGCCCAGCTATATAAAGATAATTGATCAGACATGATTCGTCGCTACCGGCCTGTGAACGTACGCTGGTTATAGAAGAATTGATGGCCGTAAGGAGGTGGGACGAAGTCGCCCTCGTCCTCCCCATGAAGATGCTTGCGAAGTAGAGAGTTGAAGTCCATTGCTGATAATATGATGAGGTGATGAAGGCAACTCTGGAGGGGGTCGACCGACCTTTATATCTTCTGCGCCGCTCAATGGAGCATTCCGATCTCTCGAACACATGGGTCCGCCACCCGCATGGTCAAACAAGCAACCGAATTGCAGTCGGAAAAACCAATTGATCGGTGAAAGAAAGGCTATGATATTCCTGAGTGTTTGAGTGCTCCTTCACATCCAGCCGCGCCCACAAAGCAAGAATTGAAATGGGGCGTGAAGACAAGCTTTAGTGTAGCGCTAATTGTACCAGTCAGACGTGTGTTTCCGCTGAGACCCAGTCATGTTTCAAGCGCAACAAACGGATTTCCGTACTCACAGTAGGTTGACTCGGCAGGCCGATTTGACCCGTACAGTGATCAAACCCCAGATTCAGGGGAGGAAAAGGTTTTTTAGTGCGTCATGTATCGCATTTTGTGGTGCAATCGTTCGCCTTTGGTGCAAGATGACTGTCCCCTCATAAGCAGTTGTACAGTGATGGTCAATGACCCATTTAGGATCCTTGTCTCTCTTTTTTCCGTTAAAAAACGCAGTTGTGGAGTAGACTGAGGGCCCACAACCCGCAGTGACGATGTGGGCGGTACGTGAGCAAGGTATGGGTGAGTGAGGCCGCTCCCGGTCTGATCGCTCGGTTGAACACCGGGAAGTCTTGCCGCCTATAGGAAATCTCTTCCCCTTACCACATTCAACTATCGTTCGTGTGCCGAACCACTGCCTCAATCCTGACACTTGCGCTTGTGTTGGTCCAACAAAGCAGATTGCCATGCACGGCTGTTCAAATTCAATTCATTCTTAGGACACTAAGGCTAGCGATGCCGACGTTTCATACTATAATCTACCATTCTCGAGAGAAACGTTGGCCTTATTCCCCGTTTATTAAACCTACTTCCGTTAGTCATCAATATACCCCGTACGTGCGCACGTATCTATTGGCTACTACTTATTGTATCAACCACATCTTGACTGCGCACCACGCTAACCTACCGAGTATGCCGGTGAGGCGTTGGGCGCAGAGGCGCGTCCGCGTGCGGAAGGTTTTGATCCCAGTCAACGTAGAGAATGCATAGCTATACAGAGCTGAATTATCATAGATACTGGGGTTCGATTCTAGAGAAACTTCCCTAAACAGAGAGCAAATGCAAGGCGCTGTGCGTGTGGACGTGAGGCTGTCGGATCGGTTAAGGGTTAGGGATTAGGGTGTTTTTATGAAGAAACGAGGACGCAAAATCGCCCGTGTGATCTCAAGCTTTGTTGTTTACAGCAAAAAGCACGAAACAGGTCGTGTGTAGAATAAGAAGGGGAAACACATCGTTATTAAGAAGTAGAAACCATTAATAGACTGTCTACAGCACCACCTTCCGCAAAAGCTCACCATCTCGTCCCGCAAGCGCCGGCGCAGGCCACAGGTTTGCAGGAAAAGAATCCACGGATCGTCCCCAGTGCACATTTCACTCCATACGTCCTTTTCCATGCTGGAAAGGTACACCGTCATGACCAAACGTAAACAACCATCCACGCTCCTCATCCAAGAATGCGTGGAACCGACTTCCGCCTGGGGTGTCAATCACTTGACGACCAAAACGCCACTCGCTCTCTCGGAAGACAAGGAGGTGGATCAGTTCTGACTGGTACCGTGCATGAGCATTATGTGGCGTCGATAGTTTTGGGGTGTAACCATAGCGCCGCTGTTTGTAACTTAGTACGCGTGATGAACACTCAGACAATACACTCACCAAATCTCACATTTTGCTCTTGGTTTGGCAACTCTACGGACATGTTCGCCCAAAAGTGTGCTATCTGCAAATCCAAGCGTACTATATAACCGTTCAGTAACGTCGGAGTCGGAAAAGGCAGGATGTCTTACCAGTCAGGTTTTCCACAGGATCCATCGCATATATAGGGCTTGTACGAGAAATGTCCAAGGACATGAACTTTCACCCTCTGCCTTCGGAGGTTGGAGTAGTTGCACATCTCCGTGCTCCCGGGTTCAACATAGACACAACTATGTCTATCAGGAAACGAATGAATGAAGACGTCGAATCGTGAATGTTCGGTCGTGAGCAAGCCATGGCGGACGAGGGGATCATTTGGCTGTATGGGCGGCTCCATTTGGTTATCACGGAACCAGGACGATTGGAGGATTGAATCGCGGTGGTTTTGAATTAGAGCCAGATTTGATTCCCTGGCTATGATTGCGTCTTGACTTGGAGAAGGCGTCGTTTCTGGTGGGCTCGGTGTCACGTGTTGAGAAAAGCCACCTTCACGGCGGGTTGGCACGTCCCAAATATGACCGAGTTCTGAATATGAAACTCCTTGTGCGCCTGATATAATCAGCTATACACTGAGGCAGGAAGCGGGTGATGCTCACTTTCGTCGAATCCGAGTGGACCAAGATTCTGAGTATCAGTTAGAATATCGATCCACTGTCCACCCGTTGTATCATATGATACACCAGCTGTATAAAAGGGATTTTGTCAGACGTGATTCGCCGCCACCAGTCTGTGAACGTACGCTGGTTATAGAAAAACTGATGGCCATAAGGGGGTGGGACGAAGTCGCCTTCGTCCTCCCCATGAAGATGCTTGCGGAGTATAGAGTTGAAGTCCATTGCTGAAGATATGATGAAGTGATGATGATAGCAACTCTGGAGGGGGTCCACCGACCTTTATATCTCCTGCGCCGCTCAATGCATTCCGATCTCCTGAAAGCACGGGTCTGCTACCCGTTTGGCTAAAAATACAATTGAAGTCGGAAACACCAACTCATCGGTGAAGAGGGGCTATGATATTCCCAAGTCTTTCGGTGCCCCCATCACCTCCAGCCGCGCCCACAAAGCAGGACTTGAAACAGGGCGTGAAGACAACCCTTAGTATAGCGCTTATCGTACCAGTCAGATGTATTCTTCCGTTTTAAGGCCCAGTCATGGACGGTAGGCAAAAATCGATTTCCATAGTCACAGTGCTCGATAGACCAATCTGGCCTATAAAGTGACGAAAAACAAAGTTCATAGGAGGATAAGGTCATTTGGGGTGCATTGAATGGCGCATTTTGCGGTGCAGTGGTTTGGTTTTGGCGCAAAATGGCTGTCTTCAGAAAACCGGTTGTACAATGATGACCCATGACTTGTCTGCGATGCTTGTCACCATTTTTCCGCCATTTTCTTATTCAAGGAACACACTGGGCTCCGCGATCCACGGTAACAAGGTAGGCGGTACGTGAGCAAGATCTGGGTGAGTGTGGCCGTCGCTTCGGCCTGATCGGTCGTTTAACCCCGGCCAGTCTTACCGCCCCCAGGAAACAATCCTTCGACTAGTATTCATTGTGCGGACTTAAGCACAACAATTCACAACCGAGTGTGCCGTCGAGGCGTTGGGCGCGTGGGCGCTGCTAGTCGGGCATCGGTCCTAGTCAACTTAGAAGTGCATTGCGCGCTCCAAGGAGCCGAGTCGGCACAGCTAATGCGGGTATTGCCTTAAACGGAGGGGTCGGGCATCCGCAAGGCGCGTCCTGTGCGTGGGTGTGGTCATGATTGAGGCCGTCGGCTTGTCAGAGATTAGGAATTTAGGGTGCCATTATGAAAGAACGAGGGCGCGAAATCAACCTTGTGATTTCAACCTCTGTAGTTTACAACAAAAAGCGCAAACGAGTCCATGTGCAGAATCAAGCGGAACCGGAACAAGACGAGGAAACACATTAAGAGTCCAAAATGAGATAAGAGACCAGTCCAATGATGCATACTATCAAAAAGAAATGTCCATGCATCAGAAGGAGGTGAGACGGAAAAGGATTGTAAGGTCGCAAGCCAAGTCCATAAGAAAGAAATGTTCAGAAAGCGGGCGTGAAGGGGAACGAATGAACCAGGAGAGACGAAGAAATAATATGGCCGGGAAGTTTGGGAAAACCGGCCAATGGCGTTAAAACTATGAATTGTCCTGATTCATCCGAGGCGTCCAGTCCCCTCGGGTGCAGCGTGGCAGGAGCGCCGATGGCGACTCATGTTTGCAGGAAGAATGGAGGAACCACTGTTTACAGAAAGTTTTCGTATCAGCGGCCTTTCATTTTGGAAGCAGGGCGCGAACTCACCAATCCTGGCAAGCAACTCTTCCGGAGCGCTTCTTCTGAGCGTGCTTTTGGCACTGTTCAACGGACACGAATCGTTGATCACTATAGTAAAGAGGAGCAGTCAGCTGTCTGTCCACAGGTTCACTTCCCAAGAGGCTCACCATCTCGTTCCGCAAGCGCCTGCGCAGGCCACAGGCTTGTAGGCAAAGAATCCACGGATCGTCCCCAATGCACGTTCCATGCGTCCTTTTCCGTGCTGGCAAGATACACCATCATGATCAAACGTACACATCCATCCACGCTCCTCATCCAAGAATGCGCGGAACCGGCTGCCGCCTGGAGTGATCAATCCCTTGACGACCAAAACGTCACTTGCTCGAAGCTCCGGTTCCGCCTTTTCGGTCTCCCACCACGAGGAACTGAGGATGTGTTGGGCGATGAGGATCTGGGCTTGGGTGAGCTGAGGAGAGGTGCGGTTCAGCCACGCCGTTGCGGTACTGTAGCGTGAGGAGAGAGATGGTTGTACGGTGGGCATGTCGTTGTCCGAGTTGTCTCCTTGACCATTGCTGGAGGAGGGGACGGTGAAAACGGGTAGCGAGGAGTTGGGTGTGCGGAGCGATTGTTGGCTTTGTGGGCTACCAGGGAAGGTGGATTGATGTGGGCTTGGGGTCCAATCCTGTTGATGGGCGGAGAAGTCGCCACCAGGAACGCGTGGGATAGGTTGGCCTGGACCAGATGGTGTGACTGGAGGACGGTATCTTGATTAGTAACTTGTATCAAAACATATACTTGGAGATGACATACTTGGATAATAAGATGGCTGATATTGTAAGTGAGACTGACTTTGTGGATTGCCATGTCCATGCATGTTCCACTGCTGCTGTGGGACCACATTGGCTGTTTATATGTCAGTATAAGTTCTTCTAACACTTTAGATGTATGTGGCTGACCTTGATTATGAGTGCCCTGTGAGACGACGTAGGATGCGGGGTAGATAGTAAAAGGCTGAGGTCCATTCATAACTTGGTCATTATTTTCTGTGGAAATTAAAGTTAGAAAGGTACCATGACAGTCAGGCACCCCGGAACTGACGGTTCGTGTTTTCATAGTTGAGTCCGTTCCAGGAGTACTGATCATAGCCGTATGATTCCATGAGTGAAGGAGTGAGATGTTCGCGCTTCAAGCGACGAGGACGAGAAGATGAAGATGAAGAAGAGGAAGAAGAAGAAGAAGAGTGATTCGAAGCTGAAGAGAATGGAGTGACTGGCGAGAGCGACCTTGGTACTCTAGTTGGTGAGTGCACCTCCATCTATATATGGCGCGAACGGTAGTGTCAGTACAGAGGGTTAATTATCGTACAACCGTCCTCACGGGACGGTGAATCAGGGTCCCATTTCGGAAAGGAGCATGGAGCGGGTGCGTATGATAACGGACGAAACACAAACCTTTACGATGGGGTGAGACGATGCATATCCTTCCGCGCCCTGCATATTCTGTTGGCCGCCCGATGCGGAAGTAAGACCAGTGAGGTGCAGGTAAAAAGTACGCGAATGAATGAGTTTAACTGCCACGGAGACAGAGAAAAAGAAAATGTGGAAAGGAAAGGATCGGAAATGTGGAGGGGAGCCAAGAAACGACTCACCGGCAAGGGGGAGCCTATATTGGCCCTCCATTCAATGGGGTGCACTGGTGAAACTCGCATAGCGGTGGACCTGGGGCCGTAGCGCCGAAGGGAGACTTGTTTGGGCAATGACTGAGCTCTGCCGGCCTAGATGGTGTGGCATCATAGCCTCGCTTCATAGCCAACCAACAGACCGAATGGACAGAAGAAAGGGGAGAGGGGGGGCTGTGTAATTAGATTAGTGTGCACATGATCACAGAAAAAAGATTGTCGAGGACGAAATACGTAGTGATTATCGCTCACCAAGTATCACAGAAGCGTTTGCGGACGTCGGCTGGCCTTGTTACACTTGGTGCGTTTTGCCTGTATCCAGGCATCTCTCCCTCTCTCTTGTTAGGCCATCATTCCCACTGGGCCCAGAGTGTGAATAGAAATGCTTAAAAAAAGAAGCAAAATCTATCCGAGCGAATGATGAATGTATGGGCGGTCGGGATTGGTCCAAGCGTCTCCCGACCGACCTCTTTAATGGCGCACTGCCTCGGGGCATTATTAGTCCCCAACCAATAGACCGAGGAAAAGAATGGGGTCTGTCTCAGGATTGATTACGTTGTGTGCTTTTGTTTTTTTAACAGTTGTGGGTGTCAAAGGGTCCGCTGTCACCGACAACTGCCAGCAAATCGCAGTGTTTTCCATGCCGGTTGAGTCTCCTTTAGCAAGTAAAAAACGCTATATGCTAGAATAATTTGGCGGGAAGCGACCGACGATCGGGAAGCACCAGGGGCCATCAGCAAGGTCTGATTGGGCGTAGAAGCGCGGCCGTGCATGGCCTACTATAGGGGCCCGATTATCCAGAAATAAAATGCCAAGAAATATCGGATAATCTTAAAAACGGAATCTGATAGTAAATATTTCATTTAATGATACTAGTTGTTGCCCTATGGTTGCCAGCTCGAATGTCCGGGTACTATTACTTTGTGCTTTCCATCTCTCACACGTACTCTATAGGTCTCAAGGCTCTACTCGGGATTTATCTCCTCCTTACTAGGTCCACACGGACGAGCTTAAGCGTGGCTGGCCGTGCCATCATTGTCACCGCCCTCCGACAGGCGCCAGCTTCAATCAAATGTCCGAATACTTAGCAAAGGGCCGACGTCTATTTCTCGATTAAATGAAGACCGGAGTCACTGGCTTTCAGTACCTCCGGTGATGTTCGATCGACACTGGCTGGTTTTTGGCTTTGAGGGATTTTCCAGACGGGCAACGGCCACTTGACAGCATACGGGAAAACAAGGATACAATTGCCAAAACATTATACAACAAGGTCAGTGAGAACATATGCAATAGGACGGAGATTGCGTTACGAGGAGCGAGCTTGATTCCAATATGCGGATGGTGGCCTTCCTTATTCCCAAAGGTTCCCCCGATCCCTCAAAGCTGTGAGAGAAGCGGCTCGATTACTTCAGCGGGAACATAGTTGGGAGGACGGGGACGAGATGCGGTTCCGTTCGACCGGCCCCCAGCTGAACGGCTCCTGTCCGCCCTGCTCCCGTTTCCTGCTCCTGCCCTCCTTCCACCGGATTCCGAAACGAGAGAAGTAGTATCCGCAACGCTCCTGGAACTATATCGCCCGCTTTTCCTCCGTCCAACAACCTCTTTAGCCAACATGGCCTCTCTCGACTCCATCTCTTCCTCCCTAGACGCAATGATTTCCTGGAGCTGCCGCTGTTCACGAACCTCCAACGCTTCGAGTCCGTGAGCATTCGCAGCATCTGTCATCCCTTGAATGATAACCGCCGTCTCGCTGAGATCCCCGCACCTCTTCCAGACCATTCGCGGCACAGACGGAATGAACCCATGTTCCGCCGCCATCGCCTCGAACATTAGTCCCAGACCCTCAAAGATCTTTGCAGCTTCATCCTCTTCATCCTGCTCCTCTTCCTCCGGCTCCATCGAAACATCCGGATTCCGATTCTCTTCGAGCCAGTCGCGGATCCTCTCTCGATCAGCATGACTGATAAGAGAGAGCCCATCCACTCCACTATGTTCACTCCCACCCATCGTAGATCTCCTGGCAGACCGACCACGAGAAGGTGAACGGCTGGAATAGACGACTTGATCACCGTCAGACGGAATAGGCGCATTTCTCCCCCGAGATGTGATCCGCATGGACGTGATCGATGGCCGCTGGTGTACAGCAGAGACCCAAGCCGCATCCCGCTCTTGGTCCCGGAAACCGATGCTTGGAATCGTCCCGCTGTCGGCTCGAGAGGCGGGTGGCTGTCCAAATCGAAGAGGCGACCATGTTGCTTCTGTTTCTAGCCCTCTGACGACGGTGGGGCCAGGCACTCCTCTCCTATCCGTGCCACGCGCTGGGGGAGAACTGTGAGGAAGGGGAGAACTGGAAGAGGGGTATATAGGAACTTGTATAGATGGTGGAGGTGGTAGATGCTTGCCGGACGCTGAGCGACCATGTTGGAGGGGACCATGACTAGAACTTCTTCTATTTCGATCCGACTTGTCCTGTATCGATTTCCGCGGTGAAGACGTTCCATGAGCAGTATAGCGGGCTAGAGGAGACTCTTCCTCTGATTCATCATCGTCCAAATCAATAATAGTCTCCTTTTTGCGATCCAGATGAATTCCTTGAGAGGCTGTGCCACTGGACCGGCGCTGAGAACCAAATATTGCAGGAGCAGCCTTGAAACGAGAGCTACTTGGGCCGGCAACGGCGTCGGATACGATTCCGCGCCCAGTCGCAAATGTCGACCCAATACCCCCAGTCGTCTTCCTCCTTTCGCGGTCTATCGCCACCCCGTCAAATCTGACTTTCCCATGCTGCCGAGGTTGCGCCGAGTCAGAAACATTTCCATCACTAAGCGCAGCTTTGACTCTATCAATGGCCTTTTGAGCGAGCCGTTGAAGAGGGCTTGGCTCCTCCATCTTTTTTAGCGCCTCTTCCAACGCAGTCGGAATATTCGGAGATGGATAAGAAAGCGCCGCTTTGAGTGAGGATGACTTGGTCCGATCGTGAGATCCTAGATCCAGTACTGGTTTGCCGTATCTGTCCAAAATGGCGGCAGCGCCCTTTGATAAAGGTGGGGCTGTGGCGGGCCGTTGAATCTTGGCCGCTGGCTGGGGCTTGATATACTTTGCAACTGTTTCCGCCGATGGAGGGGTCTTGCCACTGAGATGAAGTGACTTGGGAGACGACCGAACATCTGGGGTCGCGTCCGCCATTTCTTGAAGAGTAGCGGCGGCCATTCGATCCGACATGGCATCATCTTCAGGAGAACTAGGATTAAAAACGTCATTTACGTTGACTGGAGCCTTATTGTCGACCTAGAGATATGTCAATAGAGTCACCAAAGGCGATGCAAAAAACTACTCACGATCATTTCGTTTTCTTTATCACTATTTTTCTCTGTCCCCGACCCATCGCTTTCGGAGTCCGTGTCCGCCTTCGCCAAATTACCGACGGCCTTGCCACCGCCTTGAGATGGGGCGGCGGTCTTGGCCATAGGCCGAGCCTTGACGGGAAGCCGTACACCCTCCTTCTTCGTTTTAACTTGAAGTAATTGCTTGCCTCCCTTTCGCCCTTGTGGCTCGGCCTCATCCTCTGACGAAGACGCAAACATGGGAGACCGCGCTGGACTAGGTCGCTTTTTCGGCAAAGGCTGGGGCTCTTTCTCCGAAAGTTCGTCATCATCTTCCAGCTCGTCTATCTCCAATAGAGCATGAGAGTCTGCGTCCTCGCTCGGCGCGTGCCCAGGAAAGGCTTTTGCCAGACCCTCAATGAGTTCGTCTCCATGAGAAAACGAAAATGAGCGAGATGAGTGTCTGTCGCTGCCGAGATGTGGCATTGGGCTCGGTCCTTCAAATTCATCGTCATCGTCGAGCGCGTTTTGGTCTGGCGTGCCAATCCTGACAGTAGGGGTCTCCAAGAACTGAATGGTGTCGTTTCGAATGATGTAGTTTGTTTCTCCGTGCGGGCCAGGTCGTAGGGCTGGAGTGAGGTTGGGTACTGAAGAAGGGAATAAAGCATCGCCATTATCTTCATGCTCGGTTTGGCTGGTGAATACCACAGTATCGTCGTTGATAATGTATTCGTTTTCACCGTGTGGACCTGGTCGCAATGTTGGCGTTAGATGAGGAAGGGTATGTGGAAATATCTCCTGTCGCGGATGATCCTCCGCATGACGGGGAGTTTCTTGTCCCACTTGAGCAAATATTGAACCCCCTCTGGTCATTTGGGAGAGCCGAGGCACATTTCCGGCGTTTGGCGTCGTATCTTCTGCCTCGGCGTTGGCAGCATTGCCTTGTCGTGGAGTAACCACTGTCTCTCGGCTCATCGTCTTTTCCCTTAGAGCCGGAGTAAGACTTGGCAAGGATTGAGGGAAGATGCTCTTTGGAATATTGACACTATTCGGTTTGGGCACACTTTTGGTATCGGGAGATGATCCTGGAGGGACTTGCGAACCTAGAGGTGAGCCTGGAACACCATAATGCCCGAGTTTGGCTTTGTCCATTCCCGACATTATTGCTTTGAGAACCGATGCTTTGGGCATAATTGCTGGTCCGAGGCCATTGGAAGGTTTGTCGTTGGGTAAAGGTTTCGCTCGTGCGACAGGAGTTGGTTGGTGGCTTGGTGGCGTGCCAGGGACAAATACCACCGGGTCCACATCAGGTGGAGGAGTGAGAGGCTCAGGGCCGTTTGTGATCGGGGTTGGCGCCGTGGGGACTATAGGGGCGTCTGGACGGGGAGATGCCTCTATTCGACGCTTCTTGGCTCCATTTTGATCTTCACGTCGAGTCGGTTCTGTCTCATCCCGAGGTCGTTTTCCGGTCTTTGGCGGGACGTCCATACTGTTGGCAGGTCCATCTACATTTACGCCGGTCCATTCTAGTACCATTCCATCGACTTCCTCCTTATGTTGCACGTAAAGATCCCGCCACTCGATGGCACTTCTTGTACGAGCCCAGGCCTTTGTGTCGTCCTAAGCGAGAATATAAGAAGCGAGGCATATAAGGACGTTAAAAACAACTAACACTGTGTCTGAGCTCTTGAAATATATCCGCTCGATGTCGAATTGCTTCTTGAATTCCTTTGGCAGCAAAATAATCGGCAAGAGACTTGATGTCTCGTGTGGTTTGAAGACGACGAGGCGATGGAAGGGGTGCAGGCTTTTGCTGCTTGATGGTTTCAACCCTCTTCTTGATCAATGCGTCGAAATGTTGGATATTTTCTGTGTATTTGTCTCGCCAGCTTTGCCAAGTATGTCGTTTATTCCATGGATGTGCTTCCTGCAGTAGACAATTTGGTTAGATCGGTAAATAAAAGAGTTAAAGTTATGAAATCGTGAGTGAAAAGGGGTAAGTGGCAACTTTAACAATGCCAAGCGTATTCTAGAGATAAGTGATAATAAAATAGAAATTAAAGATTCACCGTGTCTTCCATGAGTTGCTTATAAAGCTTGTTTCCTCGTCTGCCCTCTCCTTCTGGGTTATTTCGGGCCAGCCAGTCGGCAAGGTGAATGGTGTCATCTTTGGAGAATTGCCGTCGTGTACTGTGGAAATGTAATAACCCGTCCAAAATAGTTGGGAAGCGTTTGAAAATGGCAGCGTGATAACCGTTCGGCACGTTCATGTTGTGCAGCATGGGGTCATTGTTATCGGGAAAGGCTCTCAGCGCGGTTAACAGTGAAATAAACGTACTTACGCCATCGTAAGCTAGCCTTTGGGCTGCTTTGCACTGCTTCAATCGGAGTCACTTGGATGAGGCGGAGATTACTTCGTGTTTAGCCGCCTGCCACCCTTTTGAATGGCCATTATTGGGATGCATTATCAAAGAAGCTACGTCTGGACATCTCCGGGCTTCACTCACCATTGCCAGAAACCCAGCCACAGTGCATCTGGGAAGACAAGGTGGCTCCCACCACCACTTGGCACGCAAATCATAAATCATCTTGAAGCAAAAGTACATTGGACAAAATGTAGTGGAACATGGCGAATTTTTGGATTCTATCCTTTCATCCCGACCATCCTCTAGACTTTCCGTGTAAAACGATAATATGACCAGAAGTTGGGCCATTTTTCGATCATCTAACGGGGATTTTCGGCTCTTTTAATCCACATACGCCATATTTTTGGATGTTTAGACCGTATATTGGGCACTGGAAAGAAGTAATCCCGGCTTTACACTAAAGCCATAGATTCCACACAAAGGCCATATAAAACAATATCAATTCATCCTATCATCACTGGAGAGCGCAAACCGAGCCCGGGTGATGGGCGGAGTGTATGTCATCGCTCGAGGATCATACAAATGTCACTAGACGGGAGCACGCTTTTAGACGCCCATAGTTGACAACTCTGTACCTCCACTCGGTCAGGAAAGTCTTGGCCGCTAATGATATTGCAATGGCGCGACCTTATCAACCGCGCCCTCTGACCGGCTATTCCCCATCTCTTTTCTCTTCTCCCTATTTTTACCAACCTATCGAATACAGCTTAGTATGTACTTCGGTATTCTCAATGAAAGCTATTACTCATATAATCATCCATCCAGCTCTCTTGACGCCTTCAACTGCTAGAGACTATCATCGACAAGAATCCACTCTAGGATCTTGATGCGCTTCAACTTTACCTTCTTTACACTATTATGTGCTTTTGAAGTGGTTTCGTCGATATCTATCACACTCCCACGCGATCTCAAAGGAGCTGGCGGAGGAGGCTCAGGCGGAGGTGGTGGTGGAAGAGGCGGAAGAGGTCGAAGCCGCGGTGGAGGTGTAAACCATAGCGGTGGAAGTAGCAGCAGTTCGGGGACCTACGTGCCTACCGGCCCAGCACGAGGAAGGAGCGGCAACACAGGCCATGCCGCAGTCGTCAGTTCAGCAGCGACGAGCCGTGTTGCAAATTACTTCAGTCCAGGTGGTGGCCAACGCTTTGTGCTCCCCAGCAACTCTGTCTTCAAAGGCCGCGAGATGGGCGGTGGCGCTCGCGCCGACGTAGTAGGCACACGAGGATATGGCAGTGGATACCCCTATTACCAGGGTGACATTCGAAGAAACGGTGTCATTGGTCAACCATTCCCCTTTGGATTTTGGCCGATATACTGGGCCGGCCATGGTCACTCGGACGAGTACGGTGGTAATGCCACCGTAGAAGCGGAAAGACCCGGTGGCGAACAAGTTTTCATACAGATTGTCCCCACTCCGAGCTGGACGACTCAGGCCATCGGCGAGGAAAACCGTAGACTTTGGATGGTCGGCGATCGCGAGTCGGTAGAAACGATTCTTAGCTTATTAGCAGATCCAACCATCTCATACACATACGGATGTGATGTGCGGATCGGGAACCCACAGCTTTTCAGCGGGACAAGTCCGCAAGCACCATTCCATTTCGAAAACGTCGTACAATGGTACCGCTCGAGCTCGTTTGCGCTGGTTTATCAAGGATATAACAACTTGTACGCGCTTTCCCCACTCAACGACACGACTAGGATCGACTGGAGCGAGTCGACGCCGCTACCATCAATCTTTAAAAGCTCGACGTTTGCTCAATGCATCAACACTACCATCACCGCGGCACTTCCAATACTTGATGCGGATCGGGATGTGCATTCACTCTCCCCTGGAGCTATCGCCGGGATCGTTATCGGTTCTATCGCCGGTGCAATACTCATCATTGGACTCCTCGTTTGCTGCCTCGTCTCATCCATCAGAAATGCCGTATCCAAGAAGTTGAAAGGTCTCAAAGGAGGAAATATTAAGTATACTGCTGTTGCCGCGCCGAAGGGGGGCATGGCAGCCGTGGAAAAAGAGCCAACTTCGCCGCCGCCTCCTGCATTTCCTCTTCCAGCTCCTTATGATCCTCATAATTCAGAGAAGGTATACCGACCACCATCTTCATTCCCATCTGCACCCGCTTCTCCCCGACTTAACGGTCATCTATCCATCCCAAGCCACGACCGACAATCCGTTTACTCAAACCAGACCCTCGTTGAAGATACAGTACAAAGTCATGGTCGATCGAAAATCTAGTAGTTATCATCTCCAGTAGACGATTTCCGTGTAATATTATAGCATATTTGAAGATGTCATGCCAATTGTAAGATGATTTACTTCATGACCCGTCATCCAACTGAAACCGGGTGTTTAGCGGACTATGTACCACTTCGGGATCTTAGCATTTACCATCACGGTGTCGACGAACAGGCGGAGCTTCTGTGATTTATATTCAATGTCGGGTAGGTTTGAAGGAGCCAAAGAGGCTGCAATCACCCGACCTTATCGCCGTTGTATGACACCCCGACGGGGCTTCTTTCGACTTTGATCCTCGACCGTCCTTACCGTTTCCACAAACTCGTCAAAACCATTTCGGTACGTAATTGTACAGATTTTATAATTCTCATTATTTATACAATTATCAATCCAGCTCTTTTAGACCCTTCGGCCGCCAGTGCTGTCGAACTGGAATTTTCATGCGTCTCTACGTTCTTTGCAATAATATGCGCCATTGAAGCATCATTGTCGACAGCTATCATACTCCCACGTTCTCTCCAGAGACGTGCCCGCGTTGGAGGTCCCAGTGGCGGCAGTACTAGCCCCGTCACACCCACCGGCCCAGGACGCGAAGGGAGCGGCAACACGGGTCACCCAGCCATCAATACCTCTTCTGGGACCGATAGAGCTGCCAATTACTTTAGCCCAGGTGGCGGTGAACGTATCGTACTCCCCAGCAACTCCACCTTCAAAGGACGTGAAATGGGCGGTGGAACTCGCACCAACGTGACAGGTACACGAGGATATGGAAGTGGATATTCATACCAGCATGGCGACATTCGTACAAATGGCGTTGTTGGCCAGCCCTTCCCCTTTGGGTTTTGGCCCTTATACTGGCCTGGATATGGACACTCGGAGGAGTATGGCGACACTGTAGGGTCTAACAGACCTGGTGGTGAACAAGTCATTATGCAGATCGTGCCCGACGCTACAGCTATGAGTTGGTGGAATACCACTCTCGGCCAAGGAAACGAAATGCTCTGGATGATCGGTGACCGCGAGTCGGTGACCACACTTCTCAGCTTACTGGTAGACCCGTCTATCTCGTATATGTACGGCTGCGACGTTGTAACTGGAACCCCAGTTCCATTTAGTGGGACAAACGCACAGTTACCCGTGCGGTTCGAAAATGTCGTACAGTGGTACCGTTCAAATTCGTTTGCTCTGGCCTATCAGGGCTACAACAATTCGTATGCACTCGCGCCACTCAACGAAACGGCCAGGCTCGACTGGAGTGAGTCGACACCGTTACTGGCGACATTTCAACGTTCCCAGTTTGTCCAGTGCGTCAACGAGACCATCACTGCAGCCCCGCCCATCCTCGACGCTGGTACAGAGGTATACCACCTCTCTACTGCATTGATCGCTGTCATCGCTGTCGGGTCTATATGTGGTGTTATACTTCTCACCTGGCTGATCTATCGGGCCATAAAGCGAGCAACTTCCAAGGGATACTAAATACCCACCATGAAGGAGGGACCTTCTCTCAAAGTTTGTCGAAGATGTGATACAAGATCACGATCATTCCAAGTCTAGTGTTCTTTATTACCACTAAATTATTCTGTTGTAACATAGCGTCGCAAATAGTAGTAATTTTCGGGACATATCTTGTGCGCCGTTCTTGTCTGTCCCACAGCTTACCTGCCAGCCTCTTTTCGCCTCCTCTTGAGATTCAAGACGTACAGCATCACAGCACCTTTGAAACTCATCTCTGACATCGCTGCCCAATCTTCAGGTTTCATTTGAATGATTGTCATTTCCCATATCCTGGTTCTACAGGGACAGCCCTTGCTGACACCAAAATATCATTTCTCAACTGGCTCGTCACACTCCTTCATGACATTGACTGACAGCCTCGCCGTCTCCTGCGCTCCGCCAGCAGATTGGACAACTGCCATCTGATCAACCCAGTAGTGCACCCGTATTCACGCAGCCTACACATTATCGGCCATAGAACGATCTTATATGCCTCTTAACAATGGTCGCGGAAGAGCACTTCTCATCAGAATTGAACCCGAGTAATACGCGGGGGGGTAGACCGGCTCGGCTTGGAGAAGGCCCGCGCGGTTGCCCACACAGCAAATCAATCAAAAGTTTATGGGCGCTCAAATTTTCTCTAACGCCCATAAGTCACAATCATTAGACCTCGGTCGGTCAGGCAACACTTGACCGCCAAGGAGGCTGCAGCCTTCTTGTCTCGCCCTTATCAACCCCGCCCTTTGTCTGACTTTTCGACTTTCATCCCTCCTCTCTTCATTAGTTTCTATCACTAACCAGCCGAAAACTCCTCGGTATGTATTTCTACACCTTTTATAAAGTCGATTACTCACACACTCGTCCATCCAGGTTTTTTCCCGCCTTTCAACCTACTACTACGATCAACAAGGATCCATTCTAGGATCTTCATGCGTCTTATCTACCAGTTTATCGCAATTCTATGCCTCGTTGAAGCAGCCTCGTCGATAGCCATCTCACTCCCACGCGGCCTTAGCCTCAAGGGCGGAGGAGGTGGCGGTGGCCGCGGAGGAGGAGGTGGTGGTGGTAGGAGCAGCAGCAGCGGTGGAACTCGTAGCAGTGGAAGCAGCAGCAGCAGTTCAGGAACCTACGTGCCCACAGGCCCAGCAGGTCGTGGAGGAAGCGGCAACACTGGCCGCCCCGCAATCGTCAGTTCAGCAGCGGCGAATCGTGCCGCAAACTACTTTAGCCCAGGTGGTGGCCAGCGTGTGATCTTACCCAGCACCTCCGTCTTCAAAGGCCGCGAAATGGGCGGCGGCGCTCGTGCCGACGTGGCGGGCACAAGGGGGTATGGGAGCGGTTATCCGTATTATCAAGGCGATATTCGTCGAACTGGTGTCATTGGACAACCTTTCCCATTTGGGTTTTGGCCGGTGTATTGGGGTGGCCATGGACACTCGCACGAGTATGGCGGTAATGCTACTGTGGAGGCGGAACGTCCTGGTGGTGAACAAGTCATCATATTGCTTGCACCAACTGTGAACGATACGACCTGGTCGAGTACACCAATCGGCCAAGGCAACGAATCCCTTTGGATGATCGGCGATCGGGAGTCGGTTACCGCCCTTCTCTCCCTACTGGTAGACCCGTCCAGTTCATATACATATGGCTGTGGCGTGAAGACAGGAACCCCGATACCTTTCAACGGAACGAGTACACAATCACCTGTGCGGTTCGAAAATGTCGTACAATGGTACCGCTCGAGCTCGTTCGCCCTGGCCTATCAAAGATACAACAACTCGTATGCACTCTCTCCACTCAACGAAACGACAAGGGTCGACTGGAGCGAATCGACGCCATTGCCGTCGACGTTTGAAAGCTCGTCATTCCTCCAATGTGTCAATAAAACTATCACTGCAGCGCTACCGATCCTCGATGCAGAACAAGAGACACACGCACTCTCTCCCGGAGAAATCGCCGGGATCGTCATCGGCTCTATCGCCGCAGCCCTACTGCTCATCGTGCTTCTCGTCCCACCAGTCAGGCGGCCAGTCTTCAAAAAGCTGAAGGCTCTCAAAAGTAGGAACATCAAGTATACCCCGGTCGCCGGCACTACAAACCCACCAAAAAAGCCCGTAGTAGAGACAGCTGCAGATCGGGAGCCAGCCTCGCCGCCACCTCCTTCTTTCCCTCTTCCCGTACATTATGACCCTTACAACCCAGAGAAGGCATCAATACCGCCTCCTTCAATGCCATCACCGTCCCCTTCTCCACGACTCAACAGTAATTTGGCCATCCCACGCAATGAGCGAGATTCCGTTTACTCGACGCAAACTCTCGTCGAAGATGCGGAAAAAGGTTATGGTCACCATCGAAAGTCTAGTAGTTTCAATCTCAAATAAGTTATTTGGATGTATGTATGTACCCATATGATTGCAAAATAGTACAAGGTGTCAAGAAACGTCTGTTACCAAATGATTCCAACTTGAGTGATAATGAGCCCCTATACAATGTTGAACCCCTCCACTTCGATTGAGACCCTCGGCACCGGTTGCCTGCCTCCCAGCCTCATTTTGAACCAAACTAATGAGGACAAAGAAAGGATAGATGTGAAGCGACCAATTTGATATGCCGTTTGGGATACTCGCCTTGCCCTTACGGTCTCAGGAACACGTGTTGCCGTGCAAGACTAACTTTGGCATCAACCATGGTGAAGTTCCCCACATTCTGGTCGAAACCCCCCATTATGTCGGTTTCGGACAAGCTATTGATGATAGAGAGACATTTGGCAACACGAGCTCTGTTCGACTTGTTCAAAGATGTGGTCCAACATCGCTTATCGGGGTACGTACATGCGAGGCAATAAACTACATCACGACCATAATCACGCTTCAATTAGGATTAAAAGGAAGCTGGTCGAACCAGTGCTACAAGATGTCAACCAAAAAATCGCGGCACTCGGCAAGGTTCATATTACGGATGTAGCAACCCATCCAATCATGAAGGAGCAAGCAAAAGTGCTAAAAGGCGGTCTCTCTAGACTGGATTCTTTACGTGTACGCTCGCCGGTGCGAACCATGCTACTTCTACGTCTGACCCTTTGATTAGCCAGGTACCTATACCGCGGCGGAAGTGGAGGATGCGATTAAGAAAGATGATGACTATCTCAAGAAGTACTATGACATGCATTCCAAGTCAGCGCCATCAGGAAGTATCGAGATATACGATATGGCCAGGCCAACAGAAGATCCGATCAAACTACGTGCGTTTCGTTTCCTGATTTAGGCCTCTCATTTCAATCATCCTGATCGATATTTGCGCAGCCTTTTTCCCCAAATGCAGACAAGTCAGGCGGTACCTCCAAAGCAAACAACTAGCGCACCGGCCGGAGCTCTGGGCGAGATACGAGGACTCTACTCAAGATAAAAAGACGGGGAACGTGTATATGTGGCAATGGCTCCCTCAAGATGCCGATATTCAGGGTAGACACCTCGAGTTTGTCAGTCGCCAAAACGGCGTTTCCGTCGGCGACTACATCGTAGTCTCAAAGGTTATCAAAGGCCAGAACTCCGAGGAGGTACCAGAGCCATTAGGTATGTCTCACTTAGTATGGGTTGCCGTACTCGTATTGACCATTGGATCATTCCTATAGATCTCGCACCGTTGGGGGAGGTTTGCTGCTCGTCAAAGTGTAGAAATCTGGAGGCTCATCTTCGAACCGTGTGGCCCACATACCACGTGACTCACGCCCTCACAATTCCACAAGGGTATGATGTACTCTCGGAAACCTTTGACAACAACTTGTTCGACCCGCGTACAAATAGCCTGTATGTACATTTAGAATGACCATTGTAGTCCTTAGGTTCTTTTGGAGGCCATGTCTCACTCGACCTGCTACATTAATGGATCTCTTTTAGGACAAATGCGTCCATTGCTAAGCACATCATATGAAGTATCGATTGGTTATATCCGATGAGAAGAGCTACCTCTGCGGTAGGGAGACCGCAAACTGGGTCAAGCTCTCGATCTCGATCTTTACTTGGCACCTACGGGCCAAACCCAACCGGCCGGCCCGCTATTAACCCACCTCAATACAACATTCATTTCAGATCCATAGATACATTTGGCTATCTCATAGATAGCTAATGCCATGGTGTTGTGTGATTTAACAAATTGAAATGACAGGACGTTTCTTAGTCAATCACCCTGTTGTGCCGAACCACTATTCGTCTGGGTTCGTGGTGGGCGACCACGGTGCTAACTAACGGCCGCCATAGTCGCCGTCCGCTCGGCGCTCATCATGCTTGCCTGCCAACTCTATGAACAATTAGAACCAACGCACTGGTGCAGTTCTACGTTGATATGGACCGAAATTTGACCGTATTGGGCGCAAACTACTTCCCAGTCACCTCCCGCGACTTGCTTCCTACCACCAACGTAGCATCCATTGGGACACCAGCACATAAACCAAGATAATGAGTGGATCAATTGAAGAAACAGACGGAATATGTATACTCAGTTTTGGTAAGCTTCGCATAGGTTTCCCAGAATGTCGGCGCTATCTGAATAGCGCCACCATATAGATAACGGAGGGCCTGGAACGTACTCACAGCTGCTTATCCTAAAGGAGAAAATGAGTCGTTTGGCATCCGACTTGCAGGTAGCCGAGGATGAAGTATATCCAGCAGATTACTTTGATCTAATGGGTGGAGTCGGGTTTGGAGGGTGGGTCCCCTGTGATAATGTCATCGCATCTAATGCTGTTTCCAGTCTGGTTGCTATTATTCTCGGTCTCCTACGAATGAACATCGACGAAGCGATAGACGCCCTCATCGATATCACGTCAAGCATCTTCCCAGACGCCTCCATGGAAACGATTGATCAAGAGAGCAATACAAAGAATCTTCGCGAGGCAGTAGAAAGCATGCTTCAAGCTCGAAATATATCCCCAACTTCGAAAATGAATGATGAAGCTCGCGAGAAAACGAGATGTAAAGTGTACATATTGTATTCTCGCACGCTTCCGGTTTGCTTACTTTCACTAGCGTACTATACACCGCTAATTCGCAACACCTCAATCATCCCCAATTATTTCGTACATACTCGTCCCGAGGATCGAGTCTCAACCCTACTATCCTTGAAGCCATCTGTGCGACCGTCTCACTTCCATCCCATTTCCTTCCAGTGAAGATCGGGCCACCACGCATGCAGCAGTCATTTCTAGGAAGCGTACTTGGCGGAAACAATCCCACACGATTGCTTCTTGAAGAAGCTAGCAAAGTGTATGGGAAAGACCGGCGTGTAGCCCAGATTATCAGCCTCGGATGCGGCCTTCCACGAGTACTATCGGTGAATTCACTATATGAAGCAAATGCGAATAGGCTATTGAAGGAAATCGCGGCGGATTGCGAGATGGTAGCAAACGAGCTATCGACACGGCTATTCAACATCGATGCGTACCTGCGACTAAATGTGAATAGAGGAATGGAGACACTCGAGGTGTAAGACTGGTATCACCTTGGAATGATCGAAAGCCATACAACATCTTATCTGTCGTCAACGGTGGTTTCAGATGCTCTTGACAGCTCTCTACGGCGGCTACAAGAAAGAGCTGGGACGACCACTCTTAGTCGATTCAGTAAGTTTACGATCATTAGGGTTATTCTCATTATTAATCAAAGTTCAGATCACTTTAGCAGCATCAAGGCCATGGCAAAAACAGCCCTACCAGTCTCACCTTACTTTGTTTTACGAGAGAAGCCATGGAATATCATTACCAGTCATCTCGTTGTGCCCTCTTCTTCGCGACAAAAAATCTTCCCAATCACAGGAATGGGCGGCTGCGGGAAGACTCAGCTAGTTTCCTATTTCTTGCGAGAATACCCTAACTTGTAAGCACTCTATCACCTCTAATTCCATCACTAACCCGCTCAGATATGTGCAAACCATCTATGTGGACGCAAGTTCATCATCGAGTATCAAGGCCCATCTGCAGACTTGGGCTAGAGCACTTGGAGGCGGGCATGAGCGCGATGTTTGGGAAGATGCTATGAGAATATTAAAAACTGCTCCTCGTGGTGAGCGATGGATTCTGGTATTTGACAATGCAGACAATCCTCGCTTAAACCTCACCCCATTCCTACCAATAAATACCGAGGTCACTATTGTGATCACCTCTCGCAATCATGCTCTTGGAAATCTTTCCACAACTCATCATCTGGAACTGGGAGAGATGACAGCGGATGAAGCCCTGGCAGCGATGCTGCAAGCGGCGCGTCGCCAGCTTCCATTGAGCGACGAGGAAATGGGTAGCGCACAGGAGCTTCTTATGGAGCTAGGATGCTTGGCAGTTGCCCTCGTCCAAGCAGGCACCTACTGTCGTCAACTCTCCTCCACAATCGGCGACATTTTGCGCCCCTATACATTCACGCAATATCTGCGCTTATTCAAATCGCACCGTGCGGATCTCATGAAGAAAGCGGAGCCGTCATCGCTGGACAACTATCAACGGGGAGCGTACACCACTCTCGACTTGTCGTACACAGCGCTCGCACAGGAGTCTCGGGATCTTCTTCATATCTTGTCTCTCTTTCATTATAGCGATATTCCGCTTGCTGCATTCGCTCGGGCAGCCACCCATGCCTTTAAGGACCAAGAAGAGTACCACCCTCGCGACAATAGCTACGAAGCCACAATTTCTAAGCTTAAGGATCTCTTATATAGAGACATGGAGTGGAATGAAATACACCTACAAGAGATCATTCAAAACCTCCGTTCATTCTCGCTAGTCACAGCGAGTACGATGAACGATTCTCTCTTTCTGCAACTTCACCCTCTCATTCAAGCATGGTGCAGAGACATGAAGCTCATAGCCGCTCAGCCATATCGAGCAATGACTATGCAGGTGCTCACTGCCTGTGGAATAGAGGACATAGAGCTTAATCGGTTTCTTCTTCCTCATATGATGGCCATGCTAAGCCAGATCGAGTTGCAGGGGATGCAATTAAACGACTTAGTGGCTTTTGGCCAGGTTTCCAAGCAGCAGGGTCACTATCGTAAAGCCGGACAGCTCTTCCAAACGGCGCTCGAGTCTATGAGAGACTCCACTCGAGCGGATGCCATAAAAACTCTTCATGTTACCTCACTGCTAGCAGCGAACTACGTGTCAGAGGGAAGATGGGCCGAGTCTGAGAAGCTCTATGCAAAACTGGTCAAGGACTTCGGTCAGATTCGTGGGGAAGGGCACCCGGAGACAATGGCCGTAGCTTCAAGCCTGGCAACCTCATACTATCATCAAGGACGATGGATCGAGGCTGAGAAGCTCTTGCTAAAGGTGGCTGGGCAGCACATGATAATTCTAGGGATGGACCACCCAGAGACGATCAAGGTAGCGTCAATGCTCGCGGCGTCGTACTCTGCTCAAGGGCGGTGGGCCGAGTCCGAGAGACTCGAAGTGGACGCGCTTGCGCAGCGAAAGCGTATTCTCGGTATCGATCATCCAGATACCATTCTTTCAGCTGCAAACCTCGCTATGACATACCGCAGCCAGGGCAGATTGACCGAGTCTGAGAAGCTCGGAGTTGAGGTACTTGAGCAGCGGAGACGAATTCTGGGAATCGAGCACCCGGAAACAGTCTTTGCAGCCTCAAACCTTTCAACGATATACCAGTCGCAAGGACGTTGGGCCGAGGCCGAGAAGCTCGGGGCGAAGGTGCTTGAACAGCGCAGACGGATTCTGGGGGTGGAGCACCCGGATACAATCAAAGCAGCACTAAACCTGGTAGTGACATACGCTTCCCAAGGACGATGGGCCGAAGCTGAGAAGCTCGGAGCCGAAGTGCTTGAGCAACAAAGACGAATTCAGGGGAGCGACCACCCGGATGCCATTCTCGCAGCCGCAAATCTGTCGGGAATATATCAGATACAAAATCGATACGAGGAAGCTACCGCCCTTCTCGCACCAGCTGTTCAGGCAGGCATAAAGGTTCTAGGCCAAGATCACCCTAATACGCAAGCTGACATCACGAACCTCACATTTTTGTACGAAAAGCTCGGCCAATCTCGAAATGCCCAGGAAATAAGCTCGCTTTTGTACCGGAGATGACCTCTTGATCCGCGTAAGTATTTAGCTTCCTTTCTGCACTCTTGTCTGATGTGGCAGCTTTTTTTTTGAAAGTAAAAGTGCTGAGGCTGGGAATGATGAGTGGGAGGATGGATCATGAATACGAGTGTATAGACTGGGCGAGGGCTCTCGGCACGTATCATTCTTACATACAAGCTATTTTCCTAAAACAATTGAACTGCCGCAACAAAAGCGTGTGATACATCAAAGCGGTATGGGATATAACTATATTGGGCGTAAAGTGCTTCACTGTCTTCTTTCACTACTTGCTTCATACCATCAACACTGCGTCAACAAAAATACTAAAACATAGATAGAGATAGGTAAGTGTAACAAGCGAGGAAGCAGATGGGGTATGTGGTATCTCTGGTAAACGTCGCATTGGCTCACCAGAACGTCCTGTGGTGACGTCGGACCTATCTGACCAGCGTCACCATGTAGATTACGGGGACAACATATTCTCAAATATTGACGCTGAAATAGCAAACCAGTCGTTTAGCATAAGATTGCAGGTAGCCAAAGATAGAATGTATCGGGTGGATTACTTTGATCTGATGAGTGGAGTCGCGTTCGAAGGGTAGTCTACGTAAGTGCTTTTGTTCCATATAATCATTCTACTCTGACGCGGGTCTGTTCCATACCGTGATGAATCTTGACCTTCTTGGAGAGCAGTACTCTCCTATTCCTATCGAAACACCCAATTCATTTTTGCACGATGCCTTAGATCCTATCTTATGCATCCTTACCCAAGTATTACCGCAGATAGCTCGCTTTCCTGAGTGTAGCTGCTAGTTATATACCTGGACGGGGTACTCGGTGATACATTTGGAAAGCCACTGGTTTGCTCTATCCTCCCTCACGCGACACATAGCAGTCGGGAAAACAAATAATATGAAAAATATTTTATGTTTCATTGCGATCTCAT
>KN824285.1:466229-485969 GCA_000827415.1 Serendipita vermifera MAFF 305830 | reverse complement strand
ACATCCTCTCAACGCCCAACGAGCAGTGCGTTTAGCATAACGCGTCCACCAGCATACGACACGCATGCCAATGCGAATCGAGACCCACTCCTTTTTTCAGCTGTGACGGACCAGCGCGGTCCGTATACGCTCGACGACACCTTCCAGGTGCACGACCTCCTAGGAGAATGGGCCGAAGAAAATCGGGATGCAGTCCCGTATCATCTCGAGCGACGGCTAAGGATGGGCGGGTATATACCCGGCACTCATCCGAATCAGATCCCGCAAGAAGTCTGGTTGAGCCGGTTTGCGGTCACACGGTTCGAATTGGCCGGGTTGGTCGAGTTGTTCGAACGGACAAACGGGATGCCGACGCGTAGACCTCGCTCAAGTGCGATGACAGAGTCGGAATATGAATAGGGCCCAAGAGGAATGTTGCAGAACCTTAACCTTATTTTGTTATTATTTTTATGTATTATTCTCACGGGCTTCTCGACGAAATCACAGGAGGTTTGCGCCAGGATACGGCAATCCTCGACGCCACCGGCGTAGTCAGAGCAAATCTATAGGGTGTACTATGGTTTCTTTGTTATATTTGTGGCGTTCCGTTCGCATCCACAGAAGTCCGAGCTTTTCGACACTTCGTTCCGTTTCCGGCTATACTGGTGGGGTTCATGCTTACCACTGTTCGCGTCATAACGTTGAACTATTCGGAAAAAAATGCCCACAATTGAACCGGAAAAGTTCCAGCCTAAAAGCTGGAACATTCGAGGCCACTCTGAGGGAGGGAGGCGGGCTGGTCTGTGGCAAGGGGCTGGGATGAATACGCTGGTCATGTGGTCCCGGCCCACCAACTCAAGGCCTGCATGAATTTCTTGCGGAAGGGGGAGGAAGGAACCGGTTATCTCGTTTACGAAAAAGACTGTGCAGACTGCCATATGTTTTTATTTATATTTCTATCTGGTATATAAAGCCAGTGCGAGTGGCGTCAAGTGGAGCCCCCAGTCCCATTCCGCATGGGGTCTGCCCCATCTTTCAACAAGTCTTGAAATCAACGCCAGCTCGCTAGAAAGCGAATAGTAGTGCATATCGACTATCAAGTCATGCCCATGGTGAGTTCTTCTCGTATACCAATAGAATTTCGTGGAGAATGGCACTAACCTTTGTGTACCAGTTCAGCCTTTTCGACGACGAGGCGCCAGAGGAGATGATATTTCTAAAAGCAGCACGTAATGAGCGTACTGTAAGCCACCTCTCGGCCCTTTGTCGATACCTGGTTTGCTCAACGCCCATTAATAGGCTACTCCTCAAATGGCCAACGCACATTGTGCGACCATAAAGAAGCAAAATAACATAGTGAGGTCTCCTCACGGCAATTCGTCACTACCGACCGTGTACGAGACAAGTCCCAAGGATTGCCACCCAACCCATTTGAGGCGAAATTATGCCTTTTCCACCATTGGTGAACTCAAACTGTAAAACCTCGTGTATCACCGTATCTCGGTACTCTTTATCTTGTCATGTCCTCGTGTCTTCTGCCAAAGCCAGCCCATGGCTCACTCCAAACGTTGTTCGTGTATTGTAGTCTCGCTAGTATTATTGTAACTGTATTACCCGCCTTATCCAGCCAATGAGACTGGCGCCTCGGAGCATCCAATGAGGCCGACTTCTCAAAGAAGCACACCTGAACCCTTTGCCTGTTCAAATGCATTGATAAAGAGCGTTATTATATAAGAATAGCGAGCGGTATTACAAGCTAACGAGCGTACAGTATAAAATTTATCAATGCTAACGTAAAAGGTCATTTGGAAACGAGCGTGTCGTAGGCATAGAATCGAAAAAGACTAGGCCAGCCGTAAAAAGAATAAGAAATATCGTCCATAGCGAAAGGCGCGAGTAAGCTCCTGTCCATACCATAGGCACTATCGTATGAATAAGCAGCATACTCACGGCCGCCCACTGCATAGCGGTGTGAGGCGAACAAAAACCGAGATACACAAAAATGGGAAACGAGAGTCGGAGCCAGAGTCCAGCTTTTGGAAGGCGAAGAGAACCAAGACATGGGCGGAGACCTTGAAACGAGTGGAAGCGGGTTGAGCAGTCGAGTAGTCGAACAGTCGAACCAGCGTAGTTGAGGGCATAACGCGAACCAGCACTGGCGCCGGCCAGTCAAGCAGCATGTGGGTGGTATTGTCCGTTGATTATGCGTATTGTTTGTACAGTTGAGAAGAAGAAACGATTGTGGGGTTGGGTGTGTGAGCCGTAACACGACAGTGTGTTTTTGGGGGTGTTCTGTGGACGTCGGGGCATTACTGGTCGTGAAGGCTCAGTCTGCGACTAATCTGTAAATTAGAAAGTAAAAAAAAAGGAAATAAAATTAGCTCATATTATTTTCCAGGGCTCAAAAAAGGCGCGCGTACCATTGGTTATTTGCGCGCTTTTGGGGGCGCTTCTTGTGGTCTTCGAGATATCCTGCCGCGAAGAAACGCTTTCCACTGAGAAAGATCCTTTTAGCATTGTTCTCAGAGAACAGGAGGGCTAACCAGCGTACCAGATAGTACCAGTCGAACGGGCTTTGTGGCACGTTCCATCACAGGCATAAGGCCTATGGCCGAGATGACTCCGAACGTGCTCAATGGCGCGCTCGACCCTCTCGAAACGCTTTCCAGATTTCTTGCATTGCTGGTTATCACTGCCAAACAGGCATCTCCATTGATTGCTCTCCTTGTCTTCAACAAGGAATACCGTGTAAATGGATCGTCCGACCATGCCGAGTCCGTGTTGCAAAATATCCCGATGCGCGTGCACGTCCATTTTGGGTTCGTCCTGGTTCAAATGGAACCACTGTTCGCGTTGGAGATCGTCGAGGACCCTGCGGCGAACGCGAGAGTGAACGTCGTTGTCGCGGAATGAATTGTCCAACATTTTCGTGTCAACGTCGACGCGCTGGCCCGGAACGCGCGAGCGGCTCTGCAGCGTAGGTGAGTGTCGTTCTGGCTCGGACATCTCACTAGGGGGAGAGACGGCGGGGAGTGGGGATTGGAGGTGGTAGCTCGGCTGAGGAAGGTAGCTGACTTGAGTAAGCTTTACAATGTCTTCGACCGTCGCTGGATAAGCTGGAACGCTTGTGACGGTGATGTTTGGGGCGGCGGAGGGGTACGGTTGGTAGAGCGCTTGCTGAGGTGATGATCGAAGTGGTGGTCTGGGTGAAACAGGAGATTGAGAATGACGGTAATAATGAGCGTTTGGATCCGGTCCATAGATTGCGTCCGGGTGCTGTGACTGCTGCTGCTGTTGTTGATGTTGCTGCTGTTGCTGCTGCTGCTGCTGGAGGCTGGAAGACATTGGGTCGACGGAGGGTTGAGAGGCCAAGTAACCATAGCTATCGTGGGTTGAAAATCCTCCCATCGGCGCGACATTTCCATAGGGGTCCGTATGGGGATTCTGACTGTACGCTGGTGCCTCGAGATGACGGTCGGACCTGGTCGATGCCGGGCTTCGATGAAGGGTCCCTGCGAGGCCGAGAGAAGACCGAGATGGCGGATAAGGGCTCATCCTATTGTTAATGACAGTTAGCAGGTGTGGGTAGGGTGCATTATAAGGTTCTACGGACCCGGCGTCTATTATTGGTGCTTGGCGCCCACTGGATGCTGGGATCGTAGACGCTGAGAAACCGGTACCCGTACCCTCCGGTGGGGCAGATTGATCTGGTCAATGGTCCCTGAGTTGGCGTACGCGGATTATGTCAAACCAGCGGATACTCACAGGTCATATGCGATGAGGTAGGGTCGTACGTATACACAGGACGGCCTTCTGGTACGTCGGGCATAGCCATGCTTGTATGATAGCTTTGCATTCTGCGGTCATTGAAAAGGGGATTGGTGTGCCACATAGGGTCGGTGTCCATGCTGAGCTGAGGGTGAGAGGCGGAGGCAGCCAAAAGCATGCTGGTAGATCGTGAAGAACGTCGAGTGTGTCGTGCTAGGTGGACTTCTGGTCAGTCATCGTCCACGCGGGTGGAGGAGAAAAGCAACATACGGGCGCCAGTCAAGTCGCGGCGTTTCTGTCGGCTGGTACTGATGCGACCCGTGGTCGTAGGGGGAGAAGGGGAGTTTGGGTTAATGAGAGGACTTCCAGTATCCGTCGCGCCTTTTGAAGCTCGTCGAGAGTGACGCATTCTAGTAGTGGACACTGGTACCGTCGTGGTTACGGGTTGACCGGCCGGCATGATACCGGGTTCAAGAACTGTACGTGAATGCGGCCGTGGGTCTGTGCCTGAGACCCGGTGGTACTGCAGCGCGAGGTCGGCTCCATACTCGGTCTGGCGCTGCTGTTTTGTCGCTTGACGCTGACCCAGCTCACCCACGGGTAGAGTCACAGAGGACGGAGAATGAATAGTAAATCTGCGTGGCTTTTGCACCAGGGCTTCGCGCTCATCTACGTGGCAAAGTCAGAACTTGAGTCACCATAGGGCATGAGGGAAGAATTACCTTTGGACCCCTCTTCTGTTGGATTATTCCTCTCCCACCACCCTTTAGGCGACGGTTTATCGTAAAAGTTTGTTGAAGGCTGCTCAGGCAAGCGATTGGAATGTTCCATGACGAATGTGATTACCAAGACTATCCAAGATTTGAGGAGAAATTCAAGATGCTAAAATAGTGGAGTAGATAAGTTTATTAGTTGTGCGCGTTGAGGACGGATGATGCACCAATTTGAGTTGCGCCCCGTGGAGAAAGTTCTGTAGGACCGCCTTGAGGCTCACTATGGCCTACTCCAGAGAAGACAAGAAGAAAATGTGCTAAATATCGAGGGGTATTACTGGCGAAAATACGAGAGGCGACGAATGCCACTGTTTAAGGATGTAGAAGGCGGAAAGAAACAAGAGGAGGTGCGAGGCTGGGTGCCCAAAAGTCAACAGTGGCTGTAGCAAATAATTCAGAAAAAATGCTATTTAACACTGACCTAGCCTCAACAATTGAATTCTGGTGCAACGGTGGCGGGATAAGGTAGGAGGCGGTTCACAGCAGCAGCAGCAGTACAGGCCTAGGGTCCCATTGAGGCGATCAATCTGAGGACGGGAGCACTGAATACGTACAGGTAATTCCTCATAGAATCCGGAGTGCAAAATTGCGCGGACAAAGGCTGTGCGGGTCGCCAACTTCGTCCTTGAAGTGACTTCATTCCAACTTCTCACGATTTTTAAAACTGCGGTCCCGAAGAATGTAAAATGTTATTTTTTTCTCGACTTTTCGTCACGTTAAGCGCGCCATGGAGGGGATTTTGCCTCCTTTTCCGGGTGGCTCAAAAGGCGGTGGAGGCGGGCGCTTGAAGTATTGAGACGGGATTTCGCTGCGAGTCACAATTGGATATTCCTAAGAGGAGTCGGTCAGGGTGTATACATATGATGCAAGACGTACTTGCCCTCTACCGTCGACCTCCCGACTAGTCCGATCGAAAACTGATGGGCAGACGCCCGCTACTACGGCAAGTCCCATCACACCGGGTCCGGTCACAGAAAAAAAAACAAGTGAGAACCGTCCTAACCAGTCTTGCTGGGAACTTCTTGGGGTCCTCACAAGGATGAGAATAAGGCTCCGGCTGACCGTCCGCCTATCCGCCGGCAGCCGCCCACTATTATAGAACGTATGGGTACGCCAGGCAATCGTATTTTCTCCGAAATTTTGCTACTTGTGTCGGATATGCTATTTCAATTGGACAGTCAGGGCAATGTCGGAGCTCATACCGACTAGCAATACACGCCCATAGTTGGCCGTCTGGTCCGCAAAATATGTAATGATGGAAAATACCTTGATGCGGTATTTCACCCGATATTTTCATGGGCCATGTTCTTGTCGAACTGAAGAGCCGACGTGGGATGCACCGTGGGTTGTGGCCGAATGTTCCTTTTTCACAGGTGATAGGTATAACTGGTGATCATCAGGCCCTGCTTGTGTGTTTCAAAATAGCTTTCCGACAGTAGTGACGAGATGACGAGGCGTCGCTTGCGCATGACGGTGCTGTAACGATTGCGTTATGCCTCAAATAGAAGCTGCCTTTGCCTAAATAGAATTGCTATTTTCCATAATTTTAGGACTCTTAAAGAGAACATGAGGATCAAGCAAGGTAGTGCGGAAACAAGTGGTCGAAGGGTGCCTGGAGTCCGCCAAAATAGCTCGGTCGCGCCCTGCCGGAGGGTAGTCAAGTCATGAGAAGATGAGAATAAATCGTTTTATTCGATTATAGCTTCAGAAAATCGTGAACCTCTGGTGTTATGATCAGTACGCTCAGCGCCTCCTGACAAACTCACTCTTCGATCAGGAAATCTACTCAAAAATCTATCTCAGCAGAATGAGCCCTCGGTAAAGACTGTTTTCGAGTAGTAATTTGTATCCAAAATGACTCTCGTGCACAATCTCCTTTCTCAGCGAGGCAAGGACCAGCACAAGAGGTGCTTTTATCCTCATTTTCAGTATGGAATGCCCGTCATGGAATCAGATTCAATCGTTCAGAGACTTTCCGCCGCAAGAAAGGTACACGAGAAAGTCAAGCTCGACATTTCGCGGGTCATGAATAGATAAACTATTTTCATAAAATATCTATCAGCCAATCAATAGTACTGGTCTCAGAGGATCGTCCATAGGGCAAAAATTGCGCTAGTTAGCGCACTCACATGCTCTTACCTTCGTTCCGTTAATGCAAGAAACGTGAAAAAAGGTTCAAGAAGAGATGATATGAGGGAGTTAAGTGTACAATTTTAAGTTTGGAGATCATTTTATGGTCTAAGGGGCGAGGTAGACCTAAGCTTAGAGTCCGTCACACGCGGAGACATGCACGTAACAAGTCCTTCTGTTAAAAATCTCACTTTTTTGACATCTTTCTTTCCAAAGGACAAATATTAACTAATGGGCGGTTGAACGCGACACGTTGCATTGTTGACAACTTGCTCTCCACCCCGCGCCAACCTTCGGACCAACAAAGCAGAAGTAAGATAGTATAACGGAAATAACCTCATTCCCGCCTACGTACCGTATCTTGAACTGCTCCTCGCCGGTTCATTGAGGCGCTCCAACATTCTAGTTTCCTTCTCAGGAGCAAGTGATCGCACCACACGTCTAGAAGAGCGTGTTAAACGGTTTTTTTCTTACCACCCAATGGGAAATCGCCGGATAAGAGCCGCTAGCCTAATGCCCTTTGTGAACGAGAAAGCACGGCCACGCAAAAGAAACAAGCCAATGACCAGGCAATTACACCTGGAGACACAAGTCACCGAAACTGCATTAGATTGACCGATTAACTAACTGTAGGAACAAGCGCGTACAATCCGATTGCTCCGCCGGCCTAGAGAACCCTTTATTACTCGTTTTTTTAATCTCCTGGAAGGCCGAGGACAGACTTTTCATCGGCACAAGGACTCTCTATGCCGATAGCTCAGACGGCGACCACAATCGGGACAGCGCCCCCGAGCGCCACCTTACGCACGCAGCCAGAAATAGTATGTCTTCATTTGATTGTGACTCAAACAGTCGATATGAAAATTTAACCTCAAACCACGCATCCTTGGGCGCAAGACATTTGTATCACCGCCGAGGGCGAACGTATGCCACAAACGCTCCCTAGTGGCGTCCGTATTCCTGGGAGCGTACTGCTTTATTTCTTGATCTCCGAGAGAGAGCCTGTAGAGACCTGTGCACGATATGCTTTCGCACCCTCGCCGGATCTTCAGCCCTCACTCAGTCCGAATTCAAAACAATTGCCTATCTGGAGAGCGTGTGCAGAGCACATGACTACAAGGGAACCGCCTGGAACACACTCGCAGACGTGAACGCGCTCTAAACAAGTCATTTACATCGGTCGTCCCGGAGGAAGATGCCAAGCAGCAATGTGTGGAGAATGATACACGTTGTTCCAATCTTAACACTCTCAATTTCTTCTGTGATGTACATGAGGACCACAGTTTTTGCCACACCGGTACTGATCGGGTTAACGCCAGTTCATTTCCTGCCAGCGTACTTTCGCAAGGTGTGGTTACTGAATTTAAGCCATTGTATCACCAGCTCGTCTGCTTGCAAGCACGCCACAGCAACGATGCTACGACGTGGGGAGCAAGGAGGCGCCTCTGAGTATTTGAAGGACCGGTCCAATGCTATAAAAAGTCGATTCACCCCCTACAAAGATTTTCTATCTCCAATAACTCCTTTTCGACGACTACTTTCATTATGTCTAATCGAAGCGACCACAATTCAAGTCCGAAAGGTAAGTAGCGTAGCATGCGCCACTCAAATGTCCGGCGACGCAGGGGACGTGGGGAAGGAATGCCCAAAGGGTATAACTTCTTCACGTCTTTTGTTGATTCTGAGTGGATCGTGCTTGCTGACCCCGTCCTTAGCTAGTTGGCAACCTCACGTCCAGCCCATTCCGTATCCTCGTGAATTGCCGATAGACCCTCGCCTATCGACGGAGGCCTGTATGTATGGACCTTTAGATGCCCATTGGACCTCAAACCATCGCTCTACTGTCCAGAACCAGTATCTCAGACCCCAGCATGCAATTGGAGGCTCCCCCAGCCTCCGCCCCAACGGACTTTTTGCCACAAGCACATATTCAGGACAACCCGATAGCCATGGATCCATTATATCCCCGATTACCTCAAGGATGCACGTCGAATCGGCTCTAGGCGCCTTTAAGCGTGCGCCCATGAATGGGGATACTGGCGCATATCCCGCACATTCAAGTCAACCTCCGGCGGGGATGCCCACAGCGGCATTCCATCCCAATATGGTTGGTTATTTTTATAGTGCCTTGAACAAATGACTCTAACCGTACGGGTTGGCAGATGGACCATTACCGCCACTCAGGCTACTTTTCTCAGCCTGGGAATAATGGCAACATTCCAACGTGGGATATTCACGTAAACTCCCCACATCCTTCTTCTATACCCAGCCACGACCATCTAAGTACTACCGTTCTTCGTGTCGACGCTACTCACGATGTGGCCGATCCAGCCCTGTACTCTGACAGTGCTTCAGGCATAATGTGTGACTATTCGCACCCCTTATCAAATCGTAAGTATTTTAACTCCCTCCGCGTGGGAACATAATATAATATTATGCATCAGACTCGCTTCCACAAACCCAGTTCACGCACCACATGTCTACGGTGGGCAACATCGGATGTTCATCCTTAATCCCGGCATCACCCTTGTCAGAGGATGCGCATTACTATTCCGGCCATTACACTCAAGCGGCTATCCCGGAGGACCAGCCCACAACATATGACAGCTCGGCGTCACAAGCCTCCTCTGAGCGATCGGACTCACCAGGTCTGAACAAATCTGATAAATGTCGATTTGATCTCGCCCGAATACCACAGGATTTATACGCTTCATTCGAGATTCTCACATCTTTTATCAAAAAATCAGAATTCTACACGAAGGGAAAACTCGAGCCGACCATTGAGCATGCAGAAGAGATTCTGGCTCACATCCAACAGCAAACTGGTATCAGACTTGGACTCGCCAACCAACCGAAGGATTCAATTTACTCTCTATTTCTCGAGCACGGGACCAAAAAATGCTTGCTTTGTGGATATGTAAACAATGCCGCAGACAGAAGAATCGGACATGTCAGGACCGCTCTTGAGCATAAACCTTTTCGCTGCCGTGGAGAAAATGATAACTGTCATAGTGATCGTTGCAAGACAATTCTAGGGTACGTATGCCCATACCTCCTTTTATTAGATGTGGAGAGTTAATTCCCACTTCACTGCCAGTCCTCAAGGATTCCCTACGGAAGCAGCTTTGAACGAGCATATTAGCGTACAAGGAAGAAAAGAAGTCTGTCCAATTTGGTGCGTTTTTGGCCATCTTTTGTCACGCCTTTGTTGATTTGCCTCAGTGGGAAGTCGGTTCGCTACAAGGGAGTAAAGCGCCATATCAGAGACGTGCATTCCCCAGATAAGGCACGGAAGGAAAACCCTAAGAAACGAAAGGGTAGGGTTGTCTGATCCTACTCGCTTTCCTTGTGTTAAGCCTATGTCATACTTGTCCATGATCATACACGTCTTTATGGCAGCACAACCAGGGTTAATGCCCTGATTTCATTGACGAAGGCGCCAAATGGCAAATTCTATAATAAACCCTCTTTCCATGACAAGTCTGACGAGTCGTCTATAAGAAATCGGTACCAAGCCCCAATCAAGGGAACTGTCGCTAGGTGCCATAACGAATGGGCGTCAATGACTCTCCACCAAGGTGGAAAGTCGAAAATTTCCAATCCGGCCGCTAAGGTGATGGCGACGCTAACGAACGCGGGTTGGAGGATATAGGTGGGTCGGTAGCTGTTGGGCACCGACCGAAAGCGACGAAAGGGTGGTGAAGGGAGGGAGTATGACATCCAAATAAAGTTATGTATAAGCGCGACGGTGATGTTCGCCTTCATGTTCCAGCCATAATCGAACCGAGGCAGTAGGGAAAGGTAGGCCACATGTGCCAAATAAAGAAGGGTACAAAAGGTGGCCCATGGGAAGAGTAGCCGATGTCGTGACGAGGAGCCGTGGATGAGGGATCGAGGTTTGATGTAGAGATGGTACAAGCGTATGACGCTGTAAAAGAGTGAATACACAACGGCCAAACCGGCAGAGAAATAGTCCAATTTCTCGGTCCATGGTCGATCTACGAGGATAATTAAAAACCGTCGTCATGATTTCGAATCAACACGTACCGCGCGTGTGAAAGACAGTGGACCAGATCCACAAGTTGAGGCTGGCCAAGGTAAACCCAAGGTAATACCCTCGCATGGGATGCTCTTTCCTGATTCTTCGTCTCAGGGCCTTTCCTCCTCGGATATGTGCCCCGAAATTCATCAAGGAAAATATGACCGAGGCCGGCTCCTGTATGCCCATGAACCTCCAAAAGGCCCACTTTCCGTAGAACTGCTCAGGCCTTCTCCCTTCTTTCATCGCATTGTCTGTCATAATGTGTGCACATTGGTATTTGCAGTCGTCCTCGCATGTCCAGCGAGTTAGTCGCAACGTCAACGGCAACGGAACAGGTTGCTGACAGGTTTCTCTGATTCTTTTGGAAAGACAGTGTTGAAATGCGTCATCTCTATCCCCAGACGAAGCACGAGCGGCCACAGCTAATGCTAGCAAAAACGTGGTCGATTTCATGTCAACCTACTGCCCACCTGCCTGCATTGAGAATGTCCACGGATGCTTATAACTCCAAGTAGTCTGCTTAAATAACAGTTAAGATCCTGAAATGTACTATTTAGGAGTCAAATATGGCTACTGTCATGAAGGCGATTTGATAAACTGCCCGAAACTTGGTGGCTCGCCCGGAAACAATTGAGCAGGAGTAGAAACAGCACACATCACATAACAGCGGATATCGGAACATGATGCTAGTGACCACAATGTATAGCAAGAAGGGCGTTGGTGACAACGGGACTGCCTCGCTCTACGTACTCTCACAGGACATTAGATGTCAAGCTCAGAATATCCCGGTAGTCTAGCACTAATAAGTCTCAACCAACATTCACCAGGTGTTCCGAAGGTGTAGTCTATTCAGAGTGAAACGAGAATCTGTATATGGGACTAGACGACCCAATGGGACACGAGCCAAAGGAAATACCATTTGAATGTGTGATCCAATTTCAAGTCGTTTTAAGACATTGGGAGTACTATAAGGTAAGGTAAAGTCAATGAAGGTACTCGGAAGCGAAGGGAAGCCTTACAAATTTATTCAAAAATGTACACGTCCACTCTGGAGGGCAATTGGGGCAATCATTGAACCATAATTCTGCACATTGCGACCAAGTAGCGCCCACACAGGTCGAGGAAGTGCTAGTCGTCACTCCTGAGCTCGAGGGGACTGCCGAGGATGCAGAAAGCGGGGATAAATGTGAGTAAGGATTAGGACCTTCCATAATATTGCCCATACCTGCGCTAGATGAGGGCCGAATTGTCGTGTATGGGTCCAGAACAGCGGCCCCACGAGTGACTTGACCCATCATGGGAAGGGCCTGAGCACAAGTGAGCATCATATATATAATGCTTCATAAGCGGGAGAAACCTATGCTTTGAAGGAATGCATAGCTGGAAACAGCAAGTAAAGAGGTGTAGAGCTTCATGACGCGAGGATGAGTGGAAAGGGACGACAGATTCGCTGCAGGATAGGACGTAAATGGGCCTGATTTATAGCAGCAGAGCTAATCTTCGGGTTCCCGGAACCTACGTGTCTGTGGCTTGGGTCAGTTTCGCCCATAGTCGGACCGTGTGTATTGAGTAGCTATCGAATGTAGAACGAAACTGTATTGAGCATGCTCGAGGTCTATGGAATCCAATGATGCGGTTATGGAGCGACTATGCACCATGGTGTCATCTGGGTAAGCACATGAGTGCACGCAGGGTTCGTCAATGATACCCTAACTCACCTCAAATCTGCAACTGCTTCGTAAGATTGATGTAAAAGTGGCTTGATGGTGCTTACAAAACTCGAGGAAGTACTGGTCTTCACTAATGAGCTCAAGGGGGAACTGGCGGGCTGATTGGCGCCGGAAGAGATCGCCGAGTATGTTGACACTGGGAATGCAGGTGAGAAAGGGTAAGGATTTTCCGTAATGCCTCCTATACTCCCCGTAGATGATGGCCGAATGGTCGTGTATGGTCCCCGGTAGCCGTATTACGAGTAGCTTGACCCAACACCGGAAGAGCCTGAGCGTAAGTGAGTACAATACATACAACAGTTCCCGAGGAGGGATACTTACACTCTGAAGGAAAACGTAGGTAGAAGTAGCAAGCAAAAAAGTGAAGAGGTTCATCGCGATGCGCGGAAATGAACGACAGATTCGCTGGGGGGTTAGGATGTGAAATGGGCGTCATTTAATAGCGACGGAGCCGAGTTGTGGTTATCCGGAACCTAGATGTCTGTAGTTTGGGTCATTTTCGCCCGTGATCGGACCGTATGTATTGAGCAGCTGTCGAAAGTCGAACGAGACTGCATTGATCATACGCAAAGTCTGTGGGGTTCAATGATGCGGTTATGATGCGACTATGAACCATGGAGTCACCTGGGTAAACACATGAGGGTACGCAGGGTTCATCGACGATACCCCAACGCACGCCCACACGCCCCAAGTTGCAGCTGTCCTAAGAGGTGATATCGAAAGTTGTCTGAAATGGCTATGAATATGGGTTGAAACCAACGAGAAGATACTTTTGGTTTCAAACGGCCGACGATAAGGTGTTCATGTAATCCCTGGCTATTACGGGGCCTTCTCATGCAACCAAAGCTTCAGATACGACTGACTAAAATCATTTCCTCAGTTTTAATAAGCATATTCTGGTGTAATGTGGGTTTATTCGATGACTTGTACACGACCAAAAGACTCCACCTGGCACTGAGCAGTTGAAATACTCATCAAGTACACGTCCTAAGCCTTGAGACACTGCGAGTACTATATGACAGGATCAATACGGTGTAAATATGGAAGGAATGAGCGCACCCAGTAATTGGAAAATTTGCATGCCCATCCTTCTGGACAATTTTTGCAGCCCGTATAGCCTTCACCAGCACATTGGGACCACGGAGCGCCGACACAGACAGTGGAGGTAGTATAGCCTGTAGATTTAGAGGTGCTAGAGCTGGGCTCCCACCAATTGGTCTGATAGCTATCAGTGACAGGCTTGGAAGACGAAGATGATGTCGTAGGAGGATACGAATAAGAGGGACTAGTAGAAGAAGTCCATGGCTGAGTCGTCGAATACGATTCACTGGTGGACTTGGTGGAAACGCTCGAGCTGGAACTGCTGTCTACCCAAGTAGTCTGATAGCTGCTGGTTGCAGACGTAGAAGTCGATGTCGTAGGAGGATATGAATGAGAAGGACTAGTCGAGGAAGTCCATGGTTCGCTTGTCGTCGAGATGGATGAAGAAGAGTACCCATCAGTAGGCTTCGTGGAGCTGCTGCTTGTGACTGGGGTAGAGTAGAGGCTAGAAGAGCTACTGGTTGTCGCCCAACTAGAGGACGAGGTCGTAGAGGGCTGGTAAGATGACGTTGACACCGGGGTCACCGACGAGGAAGTAAGAGGGTACTCCGTGGTGCTACTCTGCTCCTCAGTGGATGATGTTCGAATTGTCGGATACGGGTTCCCTGTTCCTGTATTGCGGGTGAAAGTCCCGATGACGATTTGGCCCATCACGGGACGCGCCTAAACGTAAATGAGTACCATGAAACACTACGTTAGAAGAAGAGCTCACACTCTGAAGGAGCATAGAGCTCGAAGCAACGCATAAAAGGCTGAATAACTTCATGGTGATGTGTGGGAGGGTATATGGGTCCGCCACGAGAGTACGACCTGGCCCTCCCCCCTTTTATTAGAACTAAATCAATCTTCAGGGTCCCCGGAATATGAGTGTCCACAAGTTGTCGTTTTTTGACCGTGATAGGACCGTGTATTCTGGACAGCAGTCAACAGCGGCACACATTGCATTGGGCAGATTCAATGTCACTCTGACCCAATCCTGCGGCTTTGAAGCGATGATATACCATGAGATCACCTGCGCAAGATAGACACCCTATGCGTCAACACTGCTTGACTGGCCACGGCTGCTAAAAACCCAGTTGAAGCTATAGGAGAAGTGTGGAAAGCTATCTAGAAGTATTGAAAATACGGGACCAGAACAACGAGAAGGTGATGCTGGTTCCAGAAGAGTCGATGCTATGTTCCTGCGAGGATTGGCCAGTGGAAAGCCTTCTCATGAGTGTGACCATGTCTTCAATGTTGCTTCTGAACAGCCTTTTTGAGTTTTAGACACATTCTGGCGCAAGCGAGTTTTGCCGGATAGATGTCGTCGGAGAAAGGGATTCACATGTGGCATATACCCACAAACGTCAACCAAATAGAAACGGCACTTAAGTGCTCAAGCGTTTACTGGAGCATATGGTTTCAGGTTTGAAGATGTTCCCTGTTAATAAGGCTCTCAGACCTCTTGTATTCAAGCATCCAATTCTACCAGGACCGATAAATACATAGTTCTACGGCCAATAATATCGGCTAATAAACCGGATAATACTATTGAATATGCCATTTAGACCGTTAATAGTCGGTTGGGAAATCCGGTGGGAGAGAGGGCGAGGGCTGAGGGACTTCACATTGAGCGTACTGAGGGTATCTGTCAGTTTATGTCATAATGTATTCATGAAAGCACTCACGAATCCCATAAAATCTCTGCAGTACGTCCCATCCGGGCACTGTGTACAACCAGTATAGCCGATTCCTCCGCACTGCGCAGCAATTTGAAGCACGCATGGTCCTTCTGTTGATGAACTATAAGGACTAGAGGTTGTAGAGGTTGTAGAGGGCGTGCTAGTGGTAATGCTCGACGTGGTGCCGTAAGGTGGTGTGCTGGTAGTCTTTACCGTGGTAGAAGAAGTGCTCGAGGTTGAAGGAGGATAAGAGGAGGAGGATGATTTTGAGGTGGTCGAACTCGTAGTCGGGGGGTAGCCGGTAGTCTTACTGGTACTGGAAGTGGGAGGATATTCTGGTGTCTTGCTCGTGCTACTGGTACTGGAAGTAGGAGGATACTCTGGGGTTTTGCTAGTACTGGTGGTGCTGGAAGTGGGAGGGTAGCTGGTCGTCTTGCTCGTGCTGCTTGTGCTCGACGTTGGTGGGTAGCTAGAAGTCTTGCTTGTGCTCGATGTTGGAGGATACTCTGGCGTTTTGCTAGTGCTGGTAGTACTCGATGATGGGGGATACTCGGGCGTTTTACTGGTGCTGGTCGTGCTCGAAGGAGGAGGATAACCAGTTGTCTTGGTAGTGCTAGTAGTGCTCGAAGATGGAGGATAACCAGTCGTCTTACTGGTACTAGTGGTGCTCGTAGTATGAGAGTATTCAGACGTCTTTGAAGTACTTGAGCTCCATGATGTGGTAGAAGTGGTAGTGACGGGAGGATAGCCTGTCTGCTTTGAGGTAGTGGACGTAGATGAAGTCGTCGGCCAAGGGATGGTAATACCAGTAGGCAGGCCCGTGATACGAGTGAGAGTCGGGTTAATGATGATCTGTCCGGCAACCTGTCCAGCAAAACGTTAAGCGCTGCAAGACAAAAGGAGTCGAAACTTTTACTTACGCCGTGGATCAGAACAGAACCGGTAGTGGCAACGAGAAGGTTGACGAACTTCATAGTGACCTTCGAGAGCGCAAGAGAGATGCAAGGGGAACAAGAACGCGATGGCCTGGCCCTTTTATGTGAGGAAGGGTATAGATATAAGCCCCTTGATTCTCAACTTGAGTAGGTTGTTGAAAGCCCCTCGGTTCTCGACTTGAGTAGCTTTTGCACATGGGGTTCCAATGTTGGGAAAAAGGAAGACTACATATCTGTATCATCTAGGTTCCCTGTCGTGTCAGTTCAGCAAAACAAGCACATAAAATGATGGGGTGATCTCGCCTGCCACTATTTTCCCGAAAATGCCACTTTTGCCTCCTATTGGCGAAATAGGGCAGTCGTCATCGCCTCGGAACGTCAAAGGTATGCCACTCGCAGGAATACGAAGGCCATCACCACACACACTCTTCCCTTCAACTGGGCTACTTGGGGTATGTACCTGGTAAAACTTGTCCGTCGACCTCGGTGACAGGTTCGAGCGATGATCTGCCCGACGATGGGACCTGAATCGGCACGGCAGGGTTCCAGGATAGCATCTGAACTGCTCTTTAGAGTTTTAGACACAATTAGGCGAGTAGGTATCATGCGCGGCCATGTGCGGGGGAAAGGCGGAGAAGCTCGCCAGTACCTGATTACACTCAGCTCCAGTCGGCCCGTTAGGTCTATTTGGCGTTGTGGTCGGAATATCTCATAATGTGTGATGCCCTCTTGGTAGCGGCGGATTGGTGTCACTCAATGTCATCCCTTGACTTTGTGATCCGGTTACTTGTGCTTCATTATGTCAGTCACCTGGAAATCCCCGAACCAACAGTATGCCTTGAATTTGTGCAATGAAATGCTCCGAAAAGAGTGTGCCGTCGATGTTGGAGTCCAAACATGCAAATTCTATTTCGGAGGCAGTTGTAGGCGGCAGCAGGTTGCTTACACCACTTGAGCAATTTCTTCAATAAAATGTTCCTCCAAATTCAAGATGTTTGGTTAGTTCGTATATTTATCACAGAACAGCCGCTTTGCTGCTCCATAGTCTACATACATATACAAGGCAGATAACAAAGGAGTGTAAGTGGCGCAAATAATAAAACCCAATTGAAGGATGGAGAAAAATAAAATATTAACCAGCATGATTAGCATGCGCTTCATAAATCAGTGGAAAGAGACGGGTTCCTACCGCAAAACGTGTCGTCAGCAACAAAAAGCGGAATTCATTCTCAAGACCACACTCACATATCATACAGCTCTTGTAGACCTCTCATCTCATACGCCGTCACCCTAAACCTCCGCTCCCAGATGTCCCTAGGAATCTCTCGAGGATTTGTGCCAGGGACAAAGCCTCCAGCCCGCAGCCGGCGCTCCAATTCAATTGGGATGATATCCCGATTACGTTCAGCCCACTCTCTCAATTCGTCTATGGGAGACATTTCGTCTACTGAGGAGTACTCCGACTCCTCTATCATCCTCACATGCGGCGTCACGACCTGGTGGTACGCATGCATGCCGTACGAAGGTGGGAGGGCTGTCAGGATTGTACTAGGACTTGTAAACGTGAATACACTGGCGGGTGATATTTCTGGACCTGGGACCGGAGCTGGTGCGTGTATGAGTGGTACTTGGGCAGGAATTTCTCTAATTTGGGAGCCCGTAGACGATTGTGTAGAAGATTCGCCGTGGGAGCTCTCACTAATAGGAATGCGTGACTTGGTGAATTGGAGCGGTGGCATACTGGTGCCCCTCGAGTCGCGTGAGTTTTTGACTTTCTCCATTCGCACAAGATCCCACCCGGCAGGTGGGTACACGCCGCGCGGCGTCCATGGTGCAACTTCGTTTGGGTTTATTCTTTCCTCTTGCTTTTTTTGTTGCCGCCTGCGGCGGCTCCTGAACAAGAGGAATGCGATCAAGAGAAGGCAAGCTGCACCTATGCCTGCCGCTATACCGGCAATCTTTCCCGTATTGCTGCTGTTGCTCGACGATGCTATCTCCGTGTTCGATATGCTCGAGACAGAAGGACCAACTACTGTCGTTTGGTCTGGGCCTTCAGTCCATGACACATTTGGGGCGGGTATCGAAACTAGAGATCCGGTCCTAGTGGCTGAAAGAGTACTTTTTGAAGAGTTTTGGCTTGCTGTCAAGCTAATACTTGAGGTGGCACCACTAGTGGAGGCTGTCGCTGGTCCCTGCGACGAACTGGGCAAGGTGAGTTTCAAGTCCATATGACCGACGAAAACACGAAGAGGCTCAAAATCCTGTCCGTCGTATCCATCGCCGAATTGGAGTAGTAAGCCGCCATCATCAGTCGTTGCTTCTCCCGTCTTCGTATAACTGTTTACTAGACAATAGTCAGAAAGTTGTAGGCAGTTGAAAAAACCATTCATACGAGTAGGACAAGGGGTTCCTGTATCGCTTTGCGTGACTGAGCCTACGGTCCAAAGCATCCCGGGTCCCTTGGCGTCCGTTCCATAGCATGCTTGATAGTTCCAAACACTATATGTGCGAGAAGAGGTGAGAATACGAGTCTATAGAGAGAAGAGTACTCACAAAGGCACAGATTGGTTACCGGAAAGTCCAGTGGATATACGGGCAGCAATGAAAGTAGTGAAGCCGATGAAATCCTCTGGGTCTGAGCCAACATGTCGATGAGTTATTATGTTACCTATTGTGCTATCCGTGTCAAGATACGTACAGATACTAAACCGGGGAGCGAACGGAAGCCGACTCACAGTTGAAATTATCGACACATCTCCACATTCCTCCAGAATAAACTATATCATTCTTGGCTGTATCAAAGAAAGCGTACGGAATCGCAGACATTGGCTTGCCAGGAACCGACCCTTATATTAGTTCGCCACTAGTGCTGATTAGAGGGGTTTTGCCTGTTTCTATCCCAAACCACGTCTGTGACCCAGCCGGTATGGTAGAGTACAAGAATTAGAAACATTGTGCAAAGTTGAGCCCATCATCGTGAAAGGTGACCATGGCGATGCGAGACGCCGCGCCCCAGTTATAGAAGGCGCGCGCATGGGAAGGTTAAAAGCGCAAACACAAGAGTGTAAGCTGCACAAATAATTACAGTTATACGATAAAAGAGTTATAAATAATCAACATGTCTAACATGCGTGTCATGAAACAGTCCCACTCATATATCATACAACTCTTGAAGACCCCTCAGCTCATACGCCGTCACTCTAAACCTCCGCTCCCAAACATCTCTGGGAATCTCTTGAGGATTTGTGCCAGGGACAAACCCCCCAGCACGCAACCGGCGCTCCAAATCACCCGGAATAACATCCCGATGGCGCTCTGCCCACTCTCCCAATTCGTCCATGTGAGAAACACCGCCCATCGATGAGGATCTAGACCCTTCAATCATGACCCGTGGGGTGACGATTTGGTGGTATGGGTGCATGTCATATGACGGTGGCAGGGCCGTCACGACCGTACTAGCTCTTGGAGACGTGGGTATTATAGTGGGCAGTATTTCTGAAACTGGTGCCCGTGCAAATGGTATGCGTGTGAGAGTCTCTTCAGTTTGTGAGTTCGTGGGTGACTGCCTTGACGATTCGTCATGATCGCTTTCACTAATAGGGAGGGGAGCCTTGGTGAACT
>KN824285.1:443028-454090 GCA_000827415.1 Serendipita vermifera MAFF 305830 | reverse complement strand
CCCATGTCAACATACATACATTAAAACGCGGTTCACTCACAGAACTCGATGTTGACGCAAGCCCACATTCCTCCTTCATTAACGCGACCATCCTTGGCCGAATCAAAGAAAGCGAGTGAAATAGCAGACATTTTGGTTTGCCAGAAACCGTCGAACAGGCCTTAGTTCGCCACTAGTGCTACTACTAGGCTTAGTGGTCGGTCGATGCCCGCCGAAACGCGCCTACCCTTTTGTCGTAAGCTAACGTGGTAGAGTACAGAAAATGGAGAGAGACAAACAAGGCTGAGCTCATCGCCGTAAAAGGTGGTCATGGCGATGCACGGTGACGAGACGCCGCTGCCTACTTGTACAAGGCGCGCCCGTGGGAAGATGAAAAGCTGTTGCCCCGACTTGGCGCCTACAATTTACAACTGTTCTCCCCATTTTTTTGAGTTCTCCGATTGCCCCAAGTGAGGTCGAGGCCGAAGTTGTCTTTGTTTGGATTCGACCACTTGCAAATAATACCAAATTATTCTCAGTGATGCGCAAAATAAATCCCTTCTCCAACAAAGAGATCAAGTATGGGTAGACTATCACTTGTAACAAGTACAGTGTGGCATCAAAGCAATGCGTCGCAAGCCCGTCGGACCACCCCTCGTTAGTCAACCATACGTTTTAAAAATACCGAACAAGCCACCAATCTTCTGTCGCCGTCATGTGATCCTCTCAGCCTCCAGTAAGCAGTTCCCTGCCAAAGCTTAATTAAGGAGAAAGGGCCCAAGGAGCTACATGCATATGCCAACGCCAATCAAGCAGTTTAGCCAAGGAAAGAAGATGCGTGGAACAAACGAGTCGAGTTTGGAAGGAGACAGAACAATTTGTAAGTCGCAAGGAGTTCTGACGCGTAGGTAGGCGGGGGTTGACGAATGCGCGATGGCGTGGCGTGGGACAAATCCAGAAAGAACCAACAAGATCCATAACCCTGGCAAGGAGGAAACCTTGCTACCTTTAGTACCTCTACGAGGTACCAATATGCAAGTTCCTCGTCGCTTCATCGGCTTCGCCAAACTCGCCGCGTAGACCGCTCATTTGGTCCTTGGTCAACGAAATCCCTTCGTCACCAACGACCTCTTTACTTTCGCGTTTCTTCTTCTCTCTTTTTCGTTCCATTTCTTCCTCCTCGCGCATGCGGCTTCGCAGACCACCCTATGTGGATTTGTCGGCGCTCTCAGAGGCGGTACAGCTGAATCCATGGAATGAGTCCTGAAAGCTGCTCAAGATGGGATTGCTGTCGACCGGAGTGAGGGCGTCGACGGCACCTCCTGTGGTTGCTGAGCTAGCGCTCACTATGCGGTCGCTTCCTGTGGGACCGTCATACAACCGTTGGCCAGACGCACTGTCGACTTATGTGACTTCATCGTCATCCCAATAATCGAAACCGACTTCGTGAAGGTCTGCTGATGTGAATTCAGGATCAAAGTTGGCTGGACACTCGTCTGATTCCACATGAGGTTTGAATGGAGGAATGACCACTTTCCTGGACAAAGCTATCCAGTCGATACAAGAGAAGAAAGGGTGTCCCTTTAGCTCAGCTACGTCACCTTTTGATCCAAGCTGATTAGCAGGTACACGGTTAGGCAACTAGACAAATGTGATGGTTTAGTAAAGTGCTGGCACATGAGTAATTCCACAGTTTCCCGTTTTCGCTGACAGCGTTCCTAAGGAACTTGAACTTATCATAACAAATATTCCGGTGCATAATGGAAACGACTCCAGCCACAGAGCATCTCGAATAAGAGGGCGCCCAATCCCCAAAAGTCGACCATCTTGCTGTATCCTAAGTCATCAAAGAGGGTTTCAGGGGCGAGGTACTCCGTCGTGCCACCAAAACCGCGTGGCGCGGCGGAGCTGCTGGTGACCTCGTTCTTATGTAGTTGGGGTTATTGCCTGGGTTTCGTATATAAACTATCTACTGTATACGCTAGGTAGCATAGGATTATCGCTAAATTATCTCCGCTACTTTGGGACGCCTTACATTGTATGTCCAACAAGACAGAATACACTTTACTTTATCGTGATTGGGAGGAGATGGTCGAGGAATAGTAGCCGATATTCCTATTTGTCGAGATTTCAGCCACCGCCAACTTTCGTATGCAAGCTGCAATAATACTACCCTTCCCCTGCTTCTCTTGCCAAATCAAATTCTTCAATCACCTTCAAACTCCGGGATGCGCACAACTGGCTCTTTGACAGCTTCCGAGGAACTAGAAGCAGATATGGTTGATTGAGTAGGAGCAACTGTAGGGCCCTGGTATGTTGGATAATCATGGGATGGAAACGGGATTTCCTCGTGCATTGAGTTCCAATGCCGGTGAATTCCACCCGGCCTCAGTTTCACGCCACTAAGGCTCTGTCAGCCGTGGTCCAGGAATATCCATGGTGGACATGATTGGGTCACCCACCGCAAATAGTGCTTAAAAACCGGTTCGGCACAACCAGTTATTTAGCAAATACCGGGTATTTGAATTGGTGGCGCTTAAAACCGGTTGTGTCGAATCAGTTTTCGAGGCACTATTCACAGAGGGTGACCCAATTATGTCCACCGTGATCGTTGGATAACGCACCATGCCCCGCATTTAATCTTCTTTGTCTGATGACCCACGTGGTCTTTCAGCATAGCTGACGTTCCGAATTGAGCGTACCTTGACATTAGCGAGTATTAGTACTTGGTTTCATTCAGAGTAATGCATCATCTTCAACTCACCCATTGACTGGGTTGCAAGACTGGCAACCAGTGCACCTGAACGGCTTGTGACCCAAATGAGATCGCACACAACCCAGAGCCCGTGATATAGTAGTTTTGCTTGAACCACAAAATAGGCAGCAGCGCAGTTTCTCATCCACGAACAGGGTAAATAGAGAGCGTTTCGAGTTACTGAAATCAATTGGTGGACATTGTGGTAAATGAGTGATTTGCTCGAGCCAATGCATGACATGATTATCCGTAAGGGATGGTTCGAGGGTATGGTTCGATATAAACGCAGAACCCAGTACTTGGTCGAGAAGACTGCGGAGAGCTACGCTTGGGTAGAAAGAGTCCACCGTGAAGAAATTTTCAAGGAATTTTATCGGGTGCGTAAGCTAGTGTGTTAGATTCGCGGTTGTACGGTGGGTGGTATTTGTACAGTAGTGTGGTGTTACATGGGGATGCGAATGTAGTGAATCCATAGGGATGATTAATAAATATTTGCAAAATTTGCATCAGCCTTGAGTTCAGCGGAAGAACTTTCATACCTGATACTCGCGTATCACCGATATGAGTCGAAAATGTTCTGGTCCATCGCGCTCACTGCTCAAAAAATGAACGCACTGTTGGTGTTGAGTCGTGTACCCTCTATTGTAGAAACATACGTGTTTATTGCTGGCGTGATGGGAGCATTCTCTTCTGCCTCTCCCGTTTCTGCTTGAGTATATCCTGAAAACCCCCTACTCCAAACTTTGAGTAAGAATATACATAATAAATCGCGAAAATGCACCCAGGTGACCGCCGATTTTTGACTGCTGGTGAGACAACGCTATTTTCAACGCCCCGTTTCTCTTCTGCCTGGAATTGCCCTGAGCAGTGTATGCTTAAAATTCTCAGAGTAAATTTGAAAAATGCATGGTCAGTCATACCAGCTTGCCCATCCATCTTCGACCTTCCCTGTGAATTCTGTCTGGCATCGAGGACATTTCATCGCATGTTCATTACGTGTATGTACTACGATGCTCATTTCCACCGTCGAGCCGACTTTAGCGATATAAGTCCATTCTTTTGGTCTTATGGTGGTTCTCCGTTCTCCGGTGACAAGGCGATAGTCACCTCGCTCGACGAAGCTACTTCCTGGAGGCTTCTGATGTTTAAAGTAGACGTAGATCATATCTACAAGCATCTTCATGGCAGTGAATGAGCAGATTTGAAAGAGGAACAATCTTAATACATACCGGATATGTGCGACACCATTCCATCGGTATCCCTACACGATTACCTATTGCATCAATTAAAGTAATACTCTCAATGCTGTCCTTCATAATGTCCCGCATCTGTTTAACTCCATGTGGACTGAGCATAATTTGATTCTGTTGTCGCTGAATGCAAGATCTGGAGAAAATAAGCTGGAAGAAAGGTCAGGAAATATTAGGCAGATTACGAACCCAGAGTTGATCGTGGGTCGAATCCGATCTGTGGGTCTCAATATAGGTCACTAAGTGGCCCCATACTGTAAACACTTACTTAGCTCTCCTAATGATGTCAATCCAATACGTTGTTGAAGAGCACGAGATGCATTGTTGACGCTATCGTTGATTCCAGGCAGCAGAAGGTATACGTCGGTATGCGCTTCAATGTCGCCAAGTTTGTCCCAGTCCGAAAGTTTCAAGGATTCGGCTCCTTTGTCAACGTTCAACCTGAGATAGGCGGGAAACTCGGATAGCTGAAGCGACAGTTCTTTGGCAACCCTCTCACAGCCGAGCATAAGTTGTGTCAATAGATTTCCAGACCTTTCAGGGTAGTGGTTTAGCATTTCGAATGAGAATGCATTCGGGCGTCCTGATCCGAGACTGAGAATGAGAGAGATTGGTTGTTCATCGCCAAATTGTGAAAGAGCTTCTTCCAGCACTTGCCGTGTCGGATTATTGGAGCCGATGGGGGTACCAACGAAACGTTGCTTCCTTAAAGAGGATCCAATGGATACTGGAGTAAACAACTCGGGAATGGCGAGGGTTGCACAAGCTGCCTCGACAAAGGTGGGGTCGATGCTTCTTCCTCTATGTGAATATGCACGAAATTGGTGGCAGTGATCCATTGTAGCTGTGGTAGCAGCGAACACAACTCTGAAGCAACTTTGAGATAACCGTATCAGAGGGGTTCACAATGTGCTCACACTTTACATCTACCGTTTCGGAATCTTTGGTCTCTCAGTTTAATGTCGATAGGGTATTTATGACGTCTGAGCACACCCTCCACAGCCTCTCTCAACTTGGCCAAGTTTGAATCTGGAGTGACAATCTCGTCAACTCTTTGTGTAAAGACCGCGGTACCGATTGCTGCCAGCTCTTCCATTGCCTCCTCTATAGAGAGCCGAAGACAACCGAGTAGAAGCGCCGAGAGTCTAGCACAAGGAGGTTAACATACTATTGAAGATCAAGGAAAGAACTTACCCTCCGAAGCCGACTCCTCCCATCATATCCCAAGAATCAGCGGGGCAAGGCTCCTCACTATCATTCGATGGGTCATAGAAAGACCTCCCCATAATCTCTTGTAGAATGGCGATTTGAGAAATGGCTCCTGGTCCACCTCCATCTTTGAGCAAAGTAAGTGACGTTGTACAGGTGGAATCCGAGAAGGCGTACCAAAGCTTACGATACAGAGGCCTGGCTTAGGTTCGCTCGGCGCCTCCATTAGTCAAGGCTTGCTTCTTATTAAATTGGAGGATGAGTAGCTAACTATACCTCCAGAATGCTTGGTTTCATAAAGCGAGAAGAATTCACTAGATGTACCACCGAAGGCGCTGACTCCAAGATGCGCCTTATTTGTTCAGTAGTCCCTAGCTCTTTATCCATAGCTTCTGATTCATGTGATGATTATGGGTTACAATCAAATGAGATAGATTCTATTAAACACAGACGGAAAGTTGAAACATCTAATTTGCTGATAGTTTAACGCTGCCAGACGGTCAAAGTCAAGACCGCCACTGGTATCTTAATCAATAAAACTGAGCTGAAAAATAAGAATATCGTCCGAAAAGATATTAGTATGTTCGTGAAAAAGAGCCGAAAACGAAACGCAATCTCTGACGCAATATACACTGCCCTAGTCAGGTTAGCCAGGACGCACTCTCTGCATACATTTTGAAGATGGTTCAAAATAACCCTTGATGCATGCGTTGTATCATTAGGATTAACGCTTGGCATCTCGAACGTCTCGTTGTCTGGTACACGATACGTCAAGCTCAAGAGACTCAAGTCGTTGGTGATGTGTATCGTGACTGTTTCAAGACATTTGTGTAAAATGTGAGCTGGCACTATATGCGGTAGGTTTGTTGGAAGAAACATTGGGTTGCCTCCAACAATCGTCCTCAAGAGCAAGACGTACGGGGGAGACGAGTCGGGTTCTAAAGGGGACGGAACAATTCGTAAGCCGCAAGGAGTTCTGACGCGAATGTGAAGATAGGCGGCGGTTGATCAATACACAATAACATGGTGTGGGGGCAAATCCAGAAAGAACCCACAAGATCCATGACGGTGGCAAGTGGGAAATGTTGCCATATTTAGTACCTCTGCAAGGCACCAATATGTAACCTCATCATTGCTTTATCGGCTTTGCCAAAGGGCGCTAAAGTGGGCTCGATGGAGAAAACAGCAAGCTTCACTATGTGGGCCGCTCCGAGAGAAGAATAGGTAGTGGGTATGAGAAAGAAACAAGGATGAGGTCCGTGTAAGGGCGCATGACTACATGGCAGGGTGAATGCGTTGCGGAGTCTGGGATCGCCCCTAGAGTGCCAGATGTTTGTGGGTGATAGATTGATGGGCTAAGGTAAAGCAGGAGAGATATTATTTACTGTGGATGTAGGTGAAGCGTCCGTGGGAAAGGCAGTGAACCGGAGGAGGCAAGCCGGATGACGGCGGGAGGATGCACGCGAATGATAGTATGTGCGGTGACGGGATAAAAGAAAGAGAGGGGAAAGAAAGAAAGTCAACGGAAGAGAGTGCACGACAATGGAAAACGCGGTGATGAAAGTGATGTAGCGCCACCAGAGACGTGCAAACGGCTGGTGATACGAATAGGTCAGGACGCAAGAAGAAGAAGAGCCGTGCTTACAATATCTGCAACTGGGATAGTAAAGGCTACAAGAGAGGTGATCTTCACAGTTTCAAGTGAGCCCTAACGTACGGGAGAGCTATCGTGGCTACGGCCTCCTTCGCGGCCTTCGCGTTGGGATAGAAATCGGGGGTTTGTGTGTAGAGTTGATCTCCCCACCGGAAGTTTCCCTGGTGGAACGTGTGACCGTTGGGACTGACGAGCTTGAAGGTGGTGAAAGAAAAATTATTGTAGCCGTGGCCCTGGAGAATCTCGTTGAGGCGCTGGGTGTTTGGAAACGATAGATTGGGTATTGTAGGGCTTCCAGAGCCGTTCCTAGTAGGATTCAGCCAAGGTGAAGACGAACTAACAATATATTTACTCGGGAATATCAGTGTGATTTTCTAGTTGGCTGGAGGTTTTACCGCCCATTTCATGTAAGGTTTGTGCCACTGCTTCTTCTCGGTCAATAGCTACCAGCGTCTTGAAACGGGAGGAAGCGTATCGAACGGCAACAGCACCTGGGTAATCCTCGCACATCGCGGAGTGTAATTGATCAATTCTCGCTTGGATTCGATCAAAGTGGAGCTCGCGTGAGCTTAGAACGTCCATAGTGGCACTCATAGAATTGAGAAAACTGATCAATGTCAATAAGTAGTGCAAACATTACGCTCTATTGATACTTGCCCTTCCAATTTTTGTGCTAGTGTAGGAGCCACTCGAAGGAGGTCAGTCTTATCTTCTCCAGGTGATGAATTATCCACGTCACGAGCATCCCCGAAAGCCCCCGTCATTTCAGCAGACAATGAAAGAATTAGGTGCAAGGCGGCGCGGGTAAGATGGATCATTTGCAACGCGAAACAGGGTAGGCGATATGCTCGTTGAACCATTAGCTTTGATTTCACGAAGATAATCTGCAGAAGCGGAGGAACCACTGCGTCGGATGGAGCGGGCTATCCTCCTATGAGCATGTATTTGCTACATAACGCCGATAAAACCAACCATCGATTTCGGGGACGAGGGAGTGAAAGAGGCATAAAGTGAACCCACCATGAAGCTGGTCGAAGCTACAGGGAACATTGAGCTTAAAGAAAAGAAAATCGATGAGACTAACGCCTGTCAATGGTTGTAATGACTAAAGGTCCAGATGGTTCTTGGTAATCTATGATCCTATTATCTACATGGTCACCATTGCTTGTGTTTAGATAGTCGGAGAACTGTATGATCGATTCAATATGACCATCAATTTCTGGATACGAAGCAATAATGGCCTGTGACATGGTGACGGGGTTGTGAGTTGTAACTGTAAATGGCGGACATGAGTAAAAATAAATATTTGATACACCTCTTACAAATTGCTATAGGAGAATCTAACTGCGAGGTCCTTAATACGCCTAGAATGTATGGCATATCCGGGGATCTCACTACGGCGTAGACCGTTTGGCATGTTTCTCCTATCAACTGATGTGGATCCGCGTCTGTCCAGTATGGATTCGGGCCCCAATGAGGCTGGAGAACTGCGAATTCAGTTCCCGAGCGAGCTGCTTTCAACTCTTGCTCGATATTTTTGAAGGTGGACAAATTATCAACCCCTGTTTGGGTCTAAGGCCTTCTGGGAGACATTAGGAAGTCGACGACATACAAATTCGATAGGCCTCGATTGACGCTAAGCCGCAGTATAATATCACGGTGACAGTGCGCGATAACAATGAGAGTTCGAAAGAGGTCGGTTGATTGATCCGCATCGGCTTCAGTGCCACATTCTCAGAGAAGCTCGATTCGTGGCCCCCAAGAGAGGTGGGCGGAGGGTGATTTTGTCTAAATCCTGAAGAAGTTGCCTGATAAAAGGCGTCAGTGTGATCAATATCCGTTGAATTACATACTTCGTCCACATCCATGGATGCCATGAGCGATTCCAACGATCAAGGATATAAATGCCGTCAAATGCTTCTATTCCTTGAAAATAATGGTAGTTTCGGATGAATTGGGCGCTGAGATGAGTGCGACGTGCAGGGTACACGTGGAGAGTGGCAAAGATCTTTCATGTTTTTCCGCCTTCGCATCCCAGCACCGCGGCAACTAGGCCCGACCATTAATGAGCCCAGGGATAGTCTAACTAAAATCCATGCCCGTTTGCCTGCGAATAATGCCCTTTTTGGATTATTCCATGGGATGGTCAAGGAGCTAGTTTGCCAGTAAGTCGGAATAAATCGCTTTGACTGCCACTAAAATCCTGCCATTCGAGGGGGAAATCGAGTGCAGTGAATGTCGTGGTTGTTGATGTGGCTGCAGAGCTCGAGAGAACAGGCCCTTTTCTTGCGCATGACTCGAGCACCCATGGGAGGCGACAGATGCAACAAAAGATATTGAAAGCTGGTATGAATAGATTGGAATCAATCCAAGTGAGAGGCCCGTTGAGCCTGGAAGGCCCCTTAACTAAATCCATCAGCCAGGGCTACACGATCCACATAAAGAGAAGGATGCGATAGCACAGGATGACCTTATATTCCAGGATACATACCAAAATGAATCAAATATACCAAAATCTGGTGGTGCGACTAACCTTACTCACATCCTACTATATGACATGGAAAAGCCTCAGCAACCAGTCACAATACGTGCGTATTGTTGTAATTTCCAGGCAATTCCATAATCTAACCGGCTTTAAAGCACTGCTTTTTGAATGTTGGGAGGTGAGGCGGCACCTACAGGCAGAAGGCTTAGCATTCTACCCGGAGCTGTGGGCTCGATATAGTAATAGACAACCATTAACGCCGAATGGGTACCTTTGGGAGCATTTGCTCAATGAACAGTCGATACAGAATTTGCACGTTCAGTACGTTAACCGCCCCCCCAATCCTGGAAGTCCCTGGAGAGACTACGCTATCGCCTTGAGGTCCGTTGAGCTACCAGTTCCGAGAGAAGACCCAGTACCAATAGGTTCGTTTATAATTAACTTGTTTTGGCTAAACCCGTCTGATTATCCTTTTCTCCTATGCTTATCAGATCTTCCATTCATTGGAGAGTCGTGTTGCGGCCCAGATGGTTGTAAAGATCTATGGACCCACCTGGAGGCGATTTGGCGAGACCAACGGGTGCTGGAGGCGAAGAAGATCAACGGTACCGACGTGCGCCTCGAAAAATTTGATGACAATCTACTCAACGCGCGTAAAAACCAGTTGGTAGTCAAGGTGGCGATGAGATAGGGCTCGTGATGTGTAGTATTCTTGTCCGTACCCGTTATCCATGGGCGTCTGTGTTTCTATATATTACCTTTCTATTCAACGTAGGGGCGAGGGATAACCCGCTCTCGACATGAACTATCGTCCTGAGGTGATGTTGGACATCGCCGCTCAAAAAGAAACCATATCGCTGAATCCTCTTCCTTGAAAATGTAGGGACGTCAGATGTGCTGACGAGACGCACTCCACACGTTTTATCGAAGAAATGATGGAGCGACCAGTAACGCGAAAAAAAATATGACAGATATGATTAGTGGGAAAGAATTGGGGTGGTGATATTGAATACCAATTGGAGCTGACCCCAACATCCCATTTATGTTATTCCCACAAAAATATCGCAAAAACGGCATCAGAAGCTCGTCACCATAGAAGGAGGACATGAAAGACAGCGCTCGGTGTCAGTCACGGTGTCACTGAAGCCAGAAAACATTGGGACTGAATCGTCCATCCAAATTTAATTCATTCTCTGTATATGTGGGCCATTCGCTTGTGGTCCGCGCCTATCTGCTGACAGCCTTCCCCTTTTTGTCACTCTCCATTCGAAACCTTTGAACATGGCCACTCCTGCCGTTTCGCCGTCAGAGCAGATAGACTATGTTCAGCTATCACAAGATTGTAAGTTACTCTTTCCATCTCGACGATAACTCCTCACAACCCGCGCCTCAACAGACAATTTGCCGAGAGTCGTGAGGACAGCTTTGGATGCCGCCGTCCAGCAGGCCAACGCAATAGCCATCGTGGTATGTCCTAAGACCTGGTAGGATCTCCCATGACTAACTACGCATTCGCAGATGGGCTTATTCGCTGGGGCGCTTGTCTCGTTCGCCCAAATAGTCAGTGGAGTAGATGAGAACAAGATCGATAAACATAGTATTGCATGGGGAGCACTATTAATCTTCCTTTACGGTGCTATAATGCTCAGCCTCGGAGGCTCCTTCCTCTCCCTCATCATCATCAAAATGTGTAGCGACCTCCCGCTCGCGGCTCAACAAAGGGTACTGAC
>KN824285.1:404315-435353 GCA_000827415.1 Serendipita vermifera MAFF 305830 | reverse complement strand
CCCATGTCAACATACATACATTAAAACGCGGTTCACTCACAGAACTCGATGTTGACGCAAGCCCACATTCCTCCTTCATTAACGCGACCATCCTTTGCCGAATCAAAGAAAGCGAGTGAAATAGCAGACATTTTGGTTTGCCAGAAACCTTCGAACCGGCCTTAGTTCGCCACTAGTGCTACTACTAGGCTTAGTGGTCGGTCGATGCCCGCCGAAACGCGCCTCTACCCTTTTGTCGTAAGCTAACGTGGTAGGGTACAGGAAATGAGAGAGACAAACAAGGCTGCGCTCATCGCCGTGAAAGGTGGTCATGGCGATGCACGGTGACGAGACGCCGCTGCTCAGGCGCGCCCGTGGGAAGATGAAAAGGCTGTTTCCGGGACTTGGCGCCTGCAATTTACAACTATTCTCCCCATTTTTGGGGTTCTCCGATTGCTCCGAGTGAGGTCGGCGTCGAAGTTGACTGTATTTGTTTGGATTTCACCACAGTACCAATAATTCTCAGGAATACGCAAAATTAATGCATTTACCAACGAAAAGTCAAGTATAGAATACGCTATTATGGTAATACGGTGTGGTATCAACAAACACCCACTAATGTATGGTACCCTCCCTCATCATGGTATGAAAAGAATTTCCTAGAGCTCCATTGAGAAAGGGTCTACCGAGTAAGTTTGACCGGATTCGAAGAGTAGAGAACATGAAGGGCGGAACGTTTGCTTGCAATGTCATGCTCGAATGGATGCATGGGCTCTGATGGGGAATGGACGCTGCTCGTCTGCCCCTCGTCAGCCGATCATATGCTCTAGTAAAGGGCCAACGAACCTTCAGTTCTCTACCGCCCTTCAATCGCTGGCATGCGGTCCTCTCACTCAGCTTCCAACACCTAGTCATCAGCAGAAGCATTCGGTCCCTCCTAAGATTGATTCATGTGGAGACTAGATTCAAAAGGCTTGAATACATAACTTTTCGTTCCGATTTCTATCCGGAACCTTCAAAGAGGCAGAGGTATTACAGCGGGATAAGGCCATCACCAAAGGCACGGTTATTCGTTAGGTAGAAATGAGGGTTAGATTTGAAGGACAGATCGAGGTGCACAGGGAGCACAGAAATAAGAAGTGGAAAGCCGCTCCTTGGGAGCTTTTGAGGAATGACAGGTAGGTACATTGTATAATTGTCGGGAGTTGTCTTGGACGAAATGAATTGCAACAGAGATGGGATAATCAGATGAGCAACGAAGGGACTGGCAGGTTTTTGCATGAAGAAACTGAAAAGAGGCGAAATAAGCCTCCAAAGCATATGAACAGCTGGGTATTTTGTGAATCTGGGAAATGAAGATGGGGAAAACCATCAGGCAGACTTACGATCACCTTGGACAGCATGATAAAACAAAACTGACGTGAATGTTGGGTCATGAGGCTCTAAACCCCAAACATTATGCGGAGAATGGGGAGGGCGATCGTCGCTGCTTCTCCCTTTGCCGCACCTGCGTGTGGATGGGTATCTTTCGACTGGGCAAGTAAAATCCCATTGAACCAAAACTCTGCAGTGTGAAGAATGTGACCTCTTGGGCCTTTAATAGAGTTGACAACCCAACTGTAATTGGTATGATGGAAGCGCTGGAGGAGTTCGTTGAGAATTTGAGAATTAGGATGGCTCGTCCTTCGAACCAGCTTAGGTTGCGCCTCAATCTCGAGTTTGTCAGATTTAGCCCATCTTCTTTTGGAAGAAGATGTAGCTACCAGGCTTGCGGCTGTTTGAACGGTATCCGGATGCTTCATCCCCACAGTTCGCCCTCGTTGCTCAAATGCTTCCACTCCGAACATCCTAGATTCGGTCCGCCTTCCCTCTAACGTATGTCTCGTTTCTAGCGCTGATTTGATGGGGTTATCCCTAAAATCAATCGCTGCCTCTTCCACCCGGAAGGGTACTGAACAGGGAATGCTTAGAAAGTTTCAGCGATATTTTCTAAATTGCATAGCCAATCATACCAGCTTGCCAATCCATCTATGAGATTCCCAATGAACCCGGTTTGGCATTTAGGACATTTCACCGCATGTTCATTACGCGTACGTATTATGATGTTCACCCCGATATTCAAGCCTACTTGAGCGATGTATGTCCATCCTCTCGGATTTACAAGAGATTCCCGGTCTTCGGTGACAAGGCAGTAATCACCCCGTTCGACGAAGCTATTCCCCGGCGGCTTCTGATGCTTAAAGTAGACAGAAATTATATCTACGAGCATCTTCAAGACAGTGAATGAGGAGATTCGAAGGGGGGCATAGGTTTAAAACATACCGGATACGTATGACACCATTCCATCGGTATCCCCACACGATTACCACTCGCATCGATTAAAGTAATATTCTCAACACGCTCTTTCACAATGTCCCGCATTTGTTTGACTCCAAGCGGACTGAGCATCATTTGATTCTGTTGTCGCCGAATGCCAGATCTGAAGGAGACCAGTCAGAAGAAACTCAGTAAAGCTCAGGCAAGCTACGAACCCATAGTTGATCGTGGTTCTGACCCGATCTATGGGCTTTATTATGAGTCACCAAAAGGTCTAACATTTAAGTGCTTACTCAGCTTTCCCAGTGATGTCGATCCGATACGTTGTCGAAGCGCACGAGATGCATCATTGACGCCATCGCTGATTTTAGGGAGCTGGAGGTATACTTCGGTATGCGCCTCTATGTCGCCAAGCTTATCCCAGTCTGAAATTTCCAGGAATTCGACCCCTTTGTTAACGTTTAACCTGATATAAGCTGGGAACTCGGATAGCTGAAGTGACAGTTCCTTTGCAACCTTCTCACAACCGAGCATGATTTGTGTCAATAAGTTGCCAGTATTTTGAGGATAAAGGCTCAGCAATTCAAAAGAGAATGCATTCGGCCGTCCTGATCCAAGGCTGAGAATGAGAGATACCGATCTTTTGTCGCCAAATTGTAAGAGGGCTTCCTCCAGTACTTGCTGTGTCGGATTATTGGAGTTAATAGGGGCGCCAATGAAACTTTTCTTCCTCGAGGAGGATCCAATGGATACTGGAGCAAACAACTCGGGAATAGCGAGGGTGGCACAGGCTGCCGCGACGAAGGTGCAATCAAGGCTCCTTCCTCTATGTGAATATGTGCGGAATGGGTGACAACGGTCCATTGTAACTTCGGTAGCGGCGAACACAACTCTTTAGCAACTGTCAGACCACTGCATGAGACGGGCGCGTGATGTACTCACACTTTACATCTGCCATTTCTAAATCGTTGATCTTTCAGCCTAATATCTAGAGGGTATTTATAATGTCTAAGCATGTCTTCCACAGCCTCTTTCAACCTGGCCATGTTTGACTCGGGCGTAATGATCTCGTCAACCTTTTGTGTAAAGCTTGCGGCACCAATTTGTGCTAGTTCTTCCATTGCCTCCTCAATAGAGAGCCGGAGGCAACCCAGTAAAAGTGCCGAGAATCTAGAAGGGTGTCAATGTACTATTGAAGATCGGGAGGAAAACATACCCTCCAAACCCGACTCCACCCATCAGATCAAAGTAATCGGCTGGATAGATTTCATCCTCGCCTGCATGCAAGTCGGAGGCTAAACGCCGCATTTGTTCCTTCAGTATTAGTAGCTGCGAATACGCCCCAGGCCCTCCATTGTCTACGTGGTAGTAACGTTCAGATATCGCCGAATTTCCGGCTGATTTTTGAAAAGCTTACCAAAGGAAAGGATACATATCCCATCAATTTCCCTCCCTCCAACAGCTGGCTCGAAGGAAAGTACGGACTCTGTCTGCATGTCATCTGGGCTTGGCGTCTTCCACTCTATGTCCTGTAAGCCTTGTGCAATCCCTTCCTCTTGATCAATAGAAATAAGTTGCTTAAAACGAACTAGAGAATGTCGCACGGCGACTGCGCCTGGGTACTCGTCGCACATGTCATAGTATAAACGGTCGATACTTCCCAGTATTTCTTCAGAGCGGCCTTCGTGAGAGAAAATGACTTGCATAATGCGTTCTATGGTGTTTAGAAATCTACTTAATGTTAGAATATATGCGAGACAGCAACGGAATACTCACTCTTCCAGTTTTCGGGCTATTGTGGGAGCGACGAGAAGGAGATCAGAAGTGGCATCTTCCCCAGTTGAGTTGGTATCACTATCAGGAGTCTCTTCGAGAACCTCCTTCATTTCATTGGACAAAGAGAGAATAAGGTGCACGATAGCACTGGCGAGATGAATTATTTGTAGCGTAAAGTAGGGAAGACGGTATGCCCGTTGTACCATCAGTTTGGATTGTACGAAGGGAATCTGTAGAAGTGGGGGAATTGATGCATCTGACGGGTCCGCCTATCCATGGATGAGCATGCAATGGCACAATGCTCGCAGAACCAACCGTTATTGCCAGAGAGGAAGGGTTAAATGAATTATAAAGTGATCCTACCATGAGATTCTGTGGTGCTATATGGGAACATGAGCATAAAGCGGTAGGTAACTCGTTAGAACTAACGCTTGTCATTCGTCATGACGATTAGAGAGCAGGAGGATTCCCAATACTCTGCGATGAGTTTTTGACTGTGGTCGCCATCCGTTATATCCGGATTATCTGGAAAGAAACGAGTGATTGATTCGATATGACCAGATAGTTCTGGATACGAGGAAATGATGGCTCGTAAGACGGTCATATTTGAGTCGTGAGCTGTATCAACTAAAGCAGGAACCTGAGTGAGCCCCCAAAAGGAAACCTATCTGGCCTTACAGATTGGCAGAGGGGAATCTGAGAGTGAGGTCCTCAGAATACCCAAGATATACGGTGTGTTCGGGTTGTTTACAACTGCATAGACTGTCTGGCAGGTTTCTCCTATTAGTTTGGTTGCATCCGCACTGGTCCAGTACGGATTTGGGCCCCAATGAGGCTGGAGAACCACGAAGTTGTTGCCAGAATAAACCGTGGCCACTTCTTGCGCGACAGTCCCAAAAGTCGACAAATGATTAACCACTGGTTTCGTTAAACGACCGTTTAGGTGTCATTGAGAGAGGGACATACCAATTCGATATGCCTCAATTGACGCGATCCCACAGAAAAGTACTACAGTGACTGAGCGGAATAGAGGCGATGATTCGTTGCAAATCGATTGACTCGTGCTCATTGACACAGTGACCGTGTTCTCCAGAGAATTCTGCTCATGTTCCATAAGAGAAGTGGAGGACGGATTGTATTGCTGGAAGGTTTCAGCGTGATCAGCACCCCTTCCCATACGGGTAACATACCTGGTTCATTCCTACGTCGTAAAATATGGATGCCATAGCCGATTCCACTGATTAAGGGATATAACCTTGAGTCACTATATCTCCTAAATATTTGGGTTATTTCGGGTTGAGTGGCAGCTGAGATGAACACTACGTGCAGGGTTGAAAGTGGCGAATGGCAAACATCATCATGCTATTTCTCCGCATTCCTCAACCGCGAGTACTAAGGGCTATCACCAATGAGCCCAGGCGTACCTTGGCAAGAATCCACAACTATCTTCCAGTCAATAATCGTCTTTTTGGGCTGTTCAGTTGGATGGTCCTGGAGTTGGTTAACCAGTGAGTCAGAAGCGAACACCCGTTTCGTCATTGATACCTATTTTATGTGAGGGGAAAACTAGATGAAGTTAATGGCATAGTTTTCGAAATGGCCGCAGAATTCAAGAAAACTGGACCGTTTCTTCCCCACGACATGACGACCCATGCGAAGCGACAGATTCACCAAGGTATCTTGAGAAATGGCATGTTTCGACTAGACTTGATCCAAGTGAGTGGCCAATCGACACTGAGCATTCTTTCGTTGAGATGTCCCAGCCAGGGCTACGCGATCCAAAGAAGGAGGAAGCCGCAATAGCAGAAGATGACCTTATATTCCGGACTAAATATGAGGCTGTGTTGATTATGCCGAATCTAGGTGGTGGAGCTGACCCCTTGGATCCCATTGTGCTGTGCGATATGGAAAACCCTCAGCAATCGGTCACATTGCGTGCGTATTCGTAGAATTCTCAGATAATGCCATGATCTAACGATATACAAGCGTCAATATCTGAATGTGGAGATGCGAAACGATACCTGCAATTGCAAGGTCTAGCATTCTACCCGGAACTATGGGTTCGGCACAGTGATAGGCAGAAATTCACCCCGAAAGGGTATCTATGGGAGCATATACCCAACTCACAGTCGATAAAAGGGATGCATGTCGAATACATCAATCGTCCACGCAGTGCGGGAAGTCCCTGCCGAGACTACGTCGTGGTCTTGAGATTTGTTGAGAAACCAGTGAACAGCGAGAATGCGGTGCCTCTGGGTTCGTATACCATCGTCCATGTCTTCTACATTCGTCTGACTTTCCTATCCTGGTCCTCCCTCTTGCCAGATCTTCCGCCTAACGGAGAGCCGTGTTGCGGTGTAAACGATTGTAAACTTCTATTAAAGCACTTGCAGGCAGTTTGGCCAACGCACCAGGTGGTAGCTGCACAGATGGTTGACGGTCCTGACGGCGTGCTCCTGAAGAGATTTGATGACACTTTACTCGATCCGCGTACTAACAAGTTGATAGTTAAAGTGACCACATGCGAGGCTAAGGATGCTGTTTCGTGACTGTGTTACTGTCGTACTAGCTTGCTTCTCAATATGTGTTTATGATCCCAATGATACCGCAGAACACCAAAGCAAGGTTAAATAACTCTTTGAAACTATGAGCTTTGAAAAGCGCGTTGGATGCTGGATACGGCTCTCTGGGACGAGCTAAGGGATGTGCCTGTTTTTTTTAATATGACGACGCGTTTGGAAATGAAAAATGCGCACGAAAGTGATCGTATCCTTTGAGTAATATGAAATTGTCACGCGAAAAGAGAGGTAATGCAAAGTAACCGAATGGGTTAGTGGGAAAAGAATTGGAGTGGCGATACTGAATACCACATTTGGACCTGACCTCCACATCCAGTTTGCGCTATTCTTGCTGACAAATCACAAACCCATAATTGGGAGTTCAGCGTCCCATGTTCGTGTACTGTAGATAGATGAAATGGGAGGCAGTCCTTGCGCGCGGTGCCACCCAAGCCAGAAAACATTGGACTGAATTGTCCGTCCAAGTTTAGTAAACTCTCTATGTGGGCTATTCGCTTCTGGTCCGCGCCTATCTGCTGACAGCCTCCCCTTTTTTGTCACTCTCCATTCGAAACCTTTGAACATGGCCACTCCTGCCGTTTCGCCATCAGAGCAAGTGGACTATGTTCAGCTATCACAAGATTGTAAGTTGCTCTTTCCATCTCGTCGATAACTTCTCACAACCCCCGCCTCAACAGACAACTTGCCGAGAGTGGTGAAGACAGCTTTGGATGCCGCCGTTCAACAAGCTAACGCAATAGCCATCGTGGTATGCTCTATGGCTCTATGTAATCCTCCATGACTAACTACGCATTCGTAGATGGGCTTATTCGCCGGGGCGCTTGTCTCGTTCGCCCAAATCGTCAGTGGAGTAGACGAGAACAAGATCGACAAACATAGCATTGCCTGGGGGGCATTACTCATCTTCCTTTACGGCGCTATAATGCTCAGCCTCGGAGGCTCCTTCCTCTCCCTCATCATCATCAAAATGTGTAGCGACCTCCCGCTCGCGGCTCAACAAAGGGTACTGACCGAACAATTCTCAAGCTCAACCAAACTACTAAGCGAAGTCGCTCGGGGTCGTCAAACTATTCCAGCCTATATCTTGGAGAGCCATTTCCGCCTATTGGAAAACTTTGGTATGGCACCAGAGTACCGAATGGTTCATGTCGTGAGCGGTTTAGTTCTGATATCGGCGTGCGTATGCACGTTTATTGCTCTCACTCTTTGGGTATTCATCAGTGAAGCCATTATAACTGCGGGAATCACAATGGTTTTCTTCGTCCTTATCGCCTTTATAGTCATTATGGTCTACTTTTTCGCTAGTAACGGACAGGGGTGGAGGTGAAGAGAGGATATAGTACCTGGAAACAGCCAGAGGATGCTCAGAGAGGATGGATTCGACCGAATTTGATCTCATAATTGCGCGCATTAGCTATATAGATATATATATATATACAAGTTGGTTGCAGGAACAATTTATCAAGCATAGTAGAGTCTACGTCGACTCTCTGGCCTAGGGTGCGGATAATGTTCCTGTGCAATATCCGGGGCTCTAGTATCGAAGGTCCCGATTGGGGACCGTTATTGGAACCAATGCTAGGAAGAAGAAAGGCTGATGCCATGCTAAATTGGGGTCCATTCAAGAAATGCGAAGTTTGCGTAAAATTCATAGTGGCTGAAAGACACGCCTAGCATAAACCCAGATGCAGTCAATAGATCAGAACGACTTAGTTCAGAATCATCATGATGGCGCCACCATTAGACGGCACCTAGACAAGTATAGACGTGCTTTAGACATCTTCTCGGGCCCCATCCAATTTTCATCTAGTTCCCGATGTCCATTTTCTTGACAGCGTTGCATGTTCTGCGGTGGCGTGCAATGTTCTTCTTTAAAAGTTGTAAGCCACTAACATGAACCGGTCAGTCATGAAACCCGTCAAATATTCCATCGCATACCATTCACAAGTGACTAGATTCTTGCTCTCAACGTGTCTGTCCAATGCGGTCCTACTGTGAAAAGTGCGGAAACTAATAACTTGTCAGGAAACATAAGTGCGAGGGAGATATTAGACAAACCACGGCTCTGTGGAATACCGGCCTGGGCATTCATACGGCTTTATGCCCATATGGTCGTGCAAATGCCACTTAAAACGATCAAGTCTTCTCTCATTCTTTTGGCAAGGCACTGCTCCTTTGAAGAAGGGACAGATATATCCCAACTCTTTGGATGTTACAGACATGGCGTCGCATTGCTCTTTTGAAAGCTCTTTTCTGAGATATTCGGGGTCGGAAACAATGTCTTGGTACGCCTTTTTGATAACTTGGGTGTCAGAAGCGAGAACCGATGGCATTGGTACAGAAGCGGGAGCCGGACGGTCCCCATCGACCCTTTGGCCAGGGGTGCGCGATAAAGAATGACCTTCTAGCCCCAATACGTCAATCGGGGGGATTCGGGGAGTTGAGCTGAGGAGGTGGGGGCTGCGTGGCTGCTGAAGCGGTCCTCCCTTTTCCTTCTCGATTTCAAAGACCATGCTCATGTCCGTGACAGGGACAGGTTCGGAGGTATCTAGCTCCATAATTGCAGGTTTTTGGTAAGAAGTTTGCCCTGTAAATGACTGTCAAACAGGAATTGAGAGATAAAGGGCATAATAAAAGTACCTGGATACGTTTTTTTTTTGTCAATATGACTAGGTGAGTTGCTGTTCGAGCCAACGAGAGCGGATCGATAGCGTCCTCTTGGCCATGCGTTATCCGAAGGGACGGTGATATTAGAGGCATATACCGGTGTACTGTTTCCGCTGGAATATCCATCGCTACTGGAAGATTCATAAGCAATGTCGTCTGCTCTGCGTTTTCCTTGCGTTTTCTCCGATTGGAATCCAAGACCCCGGGCCACCGATTCAGGAGGGAAATCGTCAAACTGGTCATCTCTATCGTAGATTGCAAGTTTCCTGAACGACTCGTTTGAATGTCGCACGTTAACTGCTCCTGGTAACTCGCCACAAAGAGAGTCGAATAGAGCAGTGATATTGTCTTGAATTTCTGCGTAGTCTAGATCTTCCTCTTGGATACTCCCTATGATTCTTTCTAGAGTAAATAGGTGACTAGGATGGTTGAGGCCTGACGGAATAAATTTGAGAAAGAACTAACCGGTTTAGTTCGCGACTAAGAAATAGACTCAAGCGGAGCAGATCTGCGCAAGAATCGTTTTCTTCTATCCTGGTTTCTATGTCATTCTGGGTATTGAATAGCACTGGGATTGCAACCTGCGCGGTAGACAAGATAATATGAAGGAGAGCGTTTGAAAGATGAATCGTTTGCAGTGCAAATGAATCAAGGTCATAAGCCTGCCGTAGTAGCTCGTTACAATACGCATGTGGAGCTTGAAAATGTGGTGGAATTGGCCATTCTGGTGAGTCAGACTAATTGGATGGTCGACCTAGCATTTCGATGGAGAGTTCCAGGATACTTACTAGGAAATCTTCCGACGCTACTTCACATTAAGTACACGGGGTCACAATGGGCGATGAGGCGGAATTACTCACGCTCGTGTGTGGTAACAACAATTACAGGTGGGGTGAGAGGCTGAGACTTTTTGAGAGCATCATAGTCACATTCGGCACCAATCAGGTTCAGATCCGTAGAAAAACTGGAGATATTTCGGATGTGACCCGCAAGTTCCGGATACTCTTGAATGATCACTTCAGAAACCGTTAAAGCACGTCCATTGTCGGGTTCAACTTTGGAAAGAGTGAGTTCGACGACACCATAAGGTTAGATACCGTACATAATACAATCGGATAGTCAGAGCTAGAGGTCCTAACTACGCCTATTATGTACCGTGTATTCCGTTGCTTTGCTATTGTATAGAGCATCTGGCAAGTGGGCTCTATTAAGGTTCCTGGATTAGCTTCAGTCCAATAGGGCGTTGGACCCCAGAAAGCCTGTAGAACGACAAACTCCAGCGTTGGATCGAGCGTAGATATCTCGCCCAAAACGTCTCCAAAGGTCGATCGTTCATTCACCCCTGAATTGTATAAATTACATAGTTTAAAAGCAAATAAGACAAACTTACAGATTCTATGAGGGTCTAAGGTGCGGGTTCTGCCATAGATGACTACCTGAACAGCCCGACGATTATCTAAAGCGGCTCTATCGCGCGCAAAGCCATCTTCAGCTGGATCCATTTCCATCTTGAAACGTCAACGCAGCGATATAATCGGAATGGCGTTGGGGGCGGCCTTTCCGGATCCACCCCTTGGGCAGTTATATCACTCTCCGGAATCTTGCAGAGACGTCTTCAGATTTGTATCGGATACGAGTATTTTACATACACCGTGGTGGACCCACTGCGCTATTGTCGTGGGTCAGAAAAGCCCAAAGGTGGTAAGTGGTCAAGGTAAATAGTCTGCCGGCCACTACATGGTGAACTTGGGCGCATTCCGGCCAACTTCCACCGAAGAGAAAATAATGAACAAATTATTGGTTATAGAAGCATTTTATGTCCCACGAACACTCTTTGATTTATTCAAAACCACTGTCTACGAGCTGATCAACCGGTTGGTCGGAATCCCTTTACACCCGTATCGATCTGACTATTAACCATCGCTAAGGGAAAAGCCAAGTGAAATACTGGCACTAGTATCGGAGGTTACAAAGGCAATAAAGATGGAAGGTGTAGTCGTAATGAACGATCCAAGCACCCATAGCAGAAGAGATAGGCAGATCGAAATCCTACAGGGTGCATTGAGACAACTCGCGCTTTATGTTACGTCATGCATCACATCAATACCACTAACTGACTCGTTTGCTCAGCCATCTTCACGCACGACGGTCGAGGAAATAGCGACGGCAATCAGGCAAGATTCCACGAGCTTTCAGAGGGATGTAGCACTAGTTTCTGCTCCCCAAGTTACGAACAGTATTACGGTCTATGATATGATGGACCCAGATGCCGGACCACTCACCTTGCGTATACGTATGGTTTAGCCACCTCAACGAGGCCCTTTCACGATACTGACCGTGCTTCACAGCATGTCTATCTAAATGCCGACAGGTCAAACGATATCTACAGTGCAAGCGAATTGCCGCCTCCCCAGATCTGTGGGCAAGGCACCATGGCAAACAGCAGCTCACCCCAAATGGACTATGGTGGGAATGGCTGCCATTAAGCGAAAGTACCGAAGGCAAACATCTCGAGTTTGTCGATCGGGCCAAGTCGGTTTGCACCGGTGATTACATTGTTGTCTTGAAATACGTAGGTCAAAAGGAAGTACCGGAACCTATAGGTGAGTGGATCTGGTTTTGGGTACTGTTCTTCGATGAGGAAGGGCTTACTGATAGCGAACTTTTAGCTATCGCACCTCTGGGAAGCCCATGCTGTGGCGAGAAATGCGGGAATCTTCGAGCGCATCTGGAGAGGATCTGGCCAAATCATATGGTCACACAGGCTTTCAAAATTGAAGACGGTACCGACGTGCTCACGGAAACTTTTGACGATAGCCTGTTTGATCCACGAACTAACGATCTTTGTGTGCACGTGGAATGACGGAGTATGTCTGATTTGCTATCTGCACTGTATATTATTGCATTTACCTGGAATTCACTTGCATTTATGGGACTATAGTCTGTTCACTGCTTGCGAGCGTGTTACGAGGATATCAATACACCCGACCTTTGTATAGACTACATTGACAATTGAGAACTGCTAAACTCATAGGATACATGTCATCTTCGTCGGAACGACATACTCATATTCAAGGCCATGGACATTGGTGATTAGATGAAGCTGCATGGCTGGTGATGCTAAAAGGGGAACTTAACATCAGTATTTAACATTGGCAGCTATGTACGCCAATGTTTAAGTTGGATGTGACGTTTGAGGTTGTCGTCGCGCGTGTAGACTTTATCGCACATTGGACAAGGGAGACCTTGAGCCTGGTGCGTCAACTCGTGGCGCTTAAGATTGTGTTCACGTGTGAAAGCCTGCTTGCTACAAAATAGTGTGAGAAAAATCCCAGTAGACTAGGTTTTAGAGGTAAAGAGCGTACCAGGTGGACACAGAGCATCGGAATGGGCGGTTGTCGAAATGTTTGTCCCGAATATGATCGTACAGAATGTCGAGCCTCTTCCTGCTCGTGTCTTTGATTACTTCATAGAGAGGGTTAACCTTCTGTGCCGCTCTCTCCATGCCGCAATTGCCCATTAAGCACCACCCACGACCATCACGGATCTCTGCTAGGTCAGTGGTGATGAGCGAAGCAGAGATGGCAGCCTTGGGATGGGCCTGCATGAATTCCCATATCTTCTGTGCCGCAGCTTGCTGATGGGGTAAGATATGTGGAACGCGCTGCCCAGTGGTGGGAGCGAAGCCGGAAATACTAGGCATTGGGCTCATCAATATATCGCCATCCATGATGAGACTGCTGGAGCCACGACTGTATGGATGGCTACGAAGGGAGCTGCTGCTCATCCCGGATGTACGGTCGTGTGGCCTGTTTGACGGAATGCCCATTGGTTGAGTTCCAGCGGTTGCCCAGGCTGGTGTCTCGGGGGTGAGTGCATTAGGAGAGAGAAGATTGAATTCAAAATCATCGTCCGTCTCCATTGGGGCGAAAGGGTCCTGCTGCCCGTTGACACTGTGAGCTAGGAAATGATCGTGGAGAGAGGATTCAGCCGCCTGACCGTAGCTATTGAGATAAGAGCCAGTGTTCATGCTGGGACTTGTTGCCATGTAATTGTCGAATTGCCCCGCTGTAATGGTTCCATGGTTCTGAAGTTGCTTGGACAAGTTTGACATGGCGTTGCGCGGTGCTGGTTCCATGGTATTGAATGACAGAGAGTTCTGTGGTGACTGTGGATGGAACTGCTGCTGGTGTTGGTGCTGATTGTACATTGCTTCAAAAGCCTCTTCTTCAACACCTGCAAATTTCTCAGCACATCAGATAATGAGTGTGGAGAAAGGGAGAGGAAGTACCGAGACCAGCCGAATACGCATTCGGAGAAGTTGACAAGAGCCCGTCCATGCCGTCTAGCTCACCAAATATACCTTCCTCGTAGGGTTGGCGAGTCTGAAATTGGGCGGCCATGTAGGAGTAGCTGCTGTAACTCATGTCTATGATGGTAAATTCGACTGGGGATGAGTTCAAAGGGGTCATGGATCGCATTCGCCCTTTATGTGAAAGGCGGCACGCCAAGTTATGCTGACACGCGAGTACGGTACATCATGTAAATCGTCGTCGTCGAATCGATGTATGACGATAAAGACCCTGGTATGGCCCCTTTGCGTGCCTATGTACCAGCACGATTCAAATTTGACTTTTGGCGTAAGCCACTGAAAGCTTTACGACAGCTTGGCAGAACAGGTGATAGCTATAGGGTCGTTCTTGATCCAAACGTCAAGTGTGCGTAAATTCTGATAGCGGATTCGTGGTCAACCGAATAGGGCCCTCTTGTAGGGTTTCCATGCCGTTAAAGTCCGGATGCATTACAATGAAATTTGAGTCTGCGTTGAATGCATTGGTCGTATGACTGTGAGAATCGACGATTTCTGCGATGGCGATGATGAGATACGGCATGAAAGTTATGCCGAATTTCTGCAAATACAAGATACTAGACGTAAAAATTGGCATAATGCGAGAAAAGGAACCATTTACCACCCAAAGTTCTCCCGATTTCCTTAGGTGAAGAACTCATTGATGCTACTCCAGTGAGTTGTCATTTACAAGAGATCGCGGCAAAATATTGGTTATCCATCATAATCATTTTGGGGTGCTTTAGAGGAATATGGTCGCCAAGGTGCAGTCGAAGCTAAGCCTTGTTTAATTTTGACCTCATTACCTCCAGCTGGCTTTCGACAACACCGCTTAACGTAACGTAACTCAGTCATTTGCATCTTTTTCTGTGGCCTTATTTGTCCTATATATAGATGTAAAAGAATCTTTCTCCGGTTCAGAAATGACTGACAGACTTAGAGTCTGGCTGCAGCCGTTCGTGTAGTATTGTTTCTCTGTCATCACCAGGCGCGAACCTAAGTATTATACAAGAACGTATCCTTTCGTTACTATATGCAACGAGACAGATTGAGATATAGGGGGTCTATTTAAGGTGGATGGAGAGAGGGTATACCAGCACACGCGCCAAGAACGGTCCAGACAGAAACGACCCAGTACAAAGATTTAACATACTGGTCGCGATGAAGGGGGGAGCTGGCGTGTCTGGGCTCATGTAGAAGAATGGTAGGCTAGTGGCCCGCCTGAGCCATTTGTGGCTCAAGAGAATGTGATGTAATGTGGTTTGTAGGGTAGCATGTTGCTCCTTACAGGGAGAGACATTGATATCGGTGCCTGCGCTGGGAGTGAAGCGTCTGAATGCTTGAGCTGGATGTGACGCTTGAGGTTGTCATTGCGTGTGTAGACCTTATCGCACTGTGGACAAGGGAGAGACTGAGCCTGGTGCGTCAACTCGTGTCGCTTAAGATCATGTTCGCGTGCGAAAGCCTGCGTGCTATAAGACGGCGTGAGGATGGATCTTAAAAGACTCGGTGTTATAGAACGTACCAGGTGGGAAGAGGGCATCGGAAAGGGCGGTTGTCGAAATGCTTGTCCCGAATATGGTCGTACAGATGGTCGAGCCTCTTCCTGCTCCCATCTTTGGTTACATCATAGAGAGGATTGATCTTTTTTGCAGCCCTATCAATGCCGCAGTTACCAATCAAGCACCACCCACGACCGTCACGGATCTCTGCTAGGTCAGTGGTGATGAGCGAAGCAGGGATGGCAGCCTTGGGACGGGCCTGCATGAATTCACATATTTTCTGTGCCGCAGCTTGCTGGTGGGGCAAGATATGTGGAACTCCCTGCCCAGTGGCGGGAGCGAAGCCGGAAATAGTAGACATTGGGCTCATGTCGCTAGCCGTGATGAGACTGCTGGACCCGCGACTATATGGATGGCTACGAAGGGAGCTGCCATTCATGCTGGATGTACAGCCGGGTGATCTGTTTGATGGAAGACCCATTGGTTGAGTTCCACCCGTCGCCCAGGCTGGCGTCTGGGGGCTGAGTGCAATAGGAGAGAGAATATTGAATTCAAAACCCTCGTCTGTCTTCATTGGGCTGAAAGCGTCCTGCTGCCCGTTGACACTGCGAGCCAGGAAATGATTGAGGAGAGAGGATCCAGCCGCCTGATCATAGCTATTGACAAACGAGCCAGTGTTCATGCTGGGACTTGTTGCCATGTAATAGTCGAATTGATCCGCCGTAGTGGTGGGGACATGGTTCTGGAGTTGCTTGGACAAGTTTGACATGGTTCTGCGCGATGCTGGTTCAGTGGTATTGGATGACGGAGAGTCGTGTGGCGTCCGTACTTGAAACTGCTGCTGGTGCTGATTATACATTGCCTCAAAAGCCCCTTCTTCAATAGGCGCCAACGAATCGGCTATACGCCCTTGAATGGCGCTGTCGCCGATAAAAGATCCTGCAAATTTCCCAGCAGCGTCAGGTAATGAAGGTGGAGAAATGGGAGAGAAAGTACCGGGACCAGCAGAATACACATTTGGAGAGGTTGACAAGAGTCTGTCCATGCCGTCCAGCTCGCCAAACATACCTTCCGTGGAGGACTGGCGAGTATGAAATTGGATGCCCATGTAAGACCGGTTCTTTGTGCTTGTGGAGGACAATTTATCATTTTGAGAGGACGCTGGCGACTGTAGGCTGTTAGGAGGATCAAAGGTCTCTCGCCAGCTTGTCTCAACTCCTCCTGTCGCTTTCAGCATATAAAATTTAGAAACGATGGAAAATGGATGCGTACGAGATGATTTAGCTGGAGTTTCCTTTACGTTGAGATTGAGCGAGTCGAGTAGATCCTCGAGGCCAGTATCATTAGAAGCCAGAGGGGGTGTTTTTGTAGGCTCGTCCGTGCTTGGAGTCGAACGGAGTCGGTCTGTCCCATCGTTGTTACCACAGAGGATATCCTTGTCGAGCTGGGGAGTAGCAGAGTGAGAGGCCATGAACGACTTGCTTCCTTGGCCCGTGGTTTTCAGTGTAAATTTAAGTGGGGATGACGAGGGCCAGGAACCTCCTTCACCGCGTTTGAGGGCCGGTATGACCTAATTTCACTCTGTACCTAGCTCGCCGGGTCCCTTTGATACGTAGGGTTATCTACATAATATACGTGCCGTAGATTACCGCCTTTAAATTGATGGATGTTGATAACGGCTCTGTATGGGCATTATATGTGCATATGCCAACGGACCAGCAGGGCAGAGATTTGACTTTTCGCTTAGACTATTGGAGGCTTTCGGCAGCTTGGCAGAACAGCTGACCGATATACAGTTGTTATTTGATCCAAAGGGTCATGTGTGTATATTCTGATAGAGGACTCATGGGTCCACCCCATGAGGGCATGAGGGCTTTTGTAACGTGTTCATGACGTAAGTGAATCTTGAAGTGTCAACATAAGCTCGGTTACGCATTGCAATCACTGGCGTGAGAAGGCGAGAATCACAATTCTCCAATTGGGCTGACGTGAATTCGTTTGTGTGCACAGTGAGAAAATGAGGTCGAAGTTCTAAAAATCGACAAAATACGACATTAGGGAGTGATATACTACAAGAACAATGCTCCTTACGGCGTAAAATAGCCCCGACCCAACGCTAAGACTTCGTCGATGTCGCTCCAATGAAACCGGGATTCATAATTACATGAAGATAATATTTATCCATGATAATCCTGTTCTAAGGTGCTTTTGAAGAATATTGGCCATCAAGGTGTGGTCGAAGATTTGTTCCAACCATCACTTGGGCTTCCTTTCGACAAGGGCTCTCACAATCAATTTTGCCGTGCTTTTGATTTACTTTCGAAGAAAATGGAATTCCAAAGCTATGTGATAACATCCTTTTCCGTTCCACGCGCACGCTTCCATTTCGGTCAATCTACCACTAATCTGCGCGTTCATGCTTTGGCATTCTCAATACCGCATATGCACTCCGTTCACCGTTCCCGAGCATTCTCAGGGATACGCACTATAGAACAAACTATGAATATAAAGAGGTCAAGACTACACTGCCTGCGATGATTCATTGGACACAATGTATACCAGTAAGAAGCTAGGATACAGTTCTCCTCATTGAAAGAACAGCTCACCCCTCAGGGTTGTGTACTCTAGTGGCGGGCGCTGACAAGACTCCAGAAAGATGCATTGAGATTAATGTGTCCACATGCTTGCACTGGATGTGGAGCTTGAGGTTATCCTGGAGTGTGTAAACGTTGTCACACATTCCACAGGGAAATCGCTGATACCGGTGTCTCCTGAACTTGTGGCATGCAAGGTCGTCTTTGCGCACGAAAGACATTTGACTACACGACAGCCGTGAGTAGAGAGCACGAAACCCTCAAAGACAAAGGACATAGAGCTTACCAAGTAGGAGAAAGGGAACACTGGAATGGGCGGTGGTTGAAATGAACGCCTCGAATATGATCGTAGAGATGATTGAGCCTGCCCCAGAACCGCGGAGTTTTGCTAAGAGGACCATCCTTGTGTGCTGCTCTTCCAACGGCGCAGTCTCCCATCAGGCACCACCCAAGGCCGTTACGAAACTCAAACAACTCGCGCGAGATGTAAGAAGCAGGGATGGGATCATTTGGGTGCGCCTCTATGTAGTCGTAGATCTTCTGTATTGCGTCTTGTTGGGGAGATCTGGCCAAGGGTTGTATCTGGGAGCTAGATGCAGCAGGTGAGAGAGGTTTGAAACCAGGTTCATCTCCTTCTTTCATTGCACCAAAAAATTCTAGCTGCCCATTCACATTAAGGCCTATGGGATCAATATGGAGGGGGAACGAATCCCCCTGATCATATCTGCCAGCAAAGGAGATGGTATGTATAGCAAAATCCATTTCATTGTACTGATCAAATCGTGTCGTGATGATGCCACGGTCCTGAAAACGACTGGCCAACATAGCGGTAGGGTCCGGTGTCACTGCCCGGATTGCCCGTGGGGGAGGATCAAATGACAGGGATTCTGGCGGTAAGTGTTCTTTTATCTGTGGGTGTTGCTGTTGATGGCTGAACAATCGCATATAGGCTACTTCATCAACAGGCGCCAAAGACCTGGAGGCTGCCTCGTAGATGGGGTTACCCGGATGCCAGGAGCCTATACCGATAAGTCAGCAATTGAGAATATCAAAGGTGTAGAGGAAGTATCGAGACCAACGGGATACGTACTCGGTGGGGTGGGCAAGAGTTCCTCCATACCCTCCATCGCATTATAGCACCCGTTCATCTCGAGAAAGAGGTCGGTCGTAACTGGCTGGCCAGAACTCCATTGGGAAGCTACGAAAGAGTTGTCGTTGTAACTCGACGCTTGTGAGTCAAATTGGTTGAGGACAAGGGGGAACGCTTCTCTAGTTTGGTGGCGTTCAAGGGCCATCATGATCTCTCTTCCTTTATGTGAAAACCATGGCTCGTCCCGGTTTGCTGGCACATAGGTACTGTTCGTTATGCACGGTGACAAAAGTGCCTCTATAACCTTCGTTTGTGCCTAAGTACCAGCAGGGCCTAGAATTGACTTTTCATTCAGTCGCTGGGGCTTTTATCGGCCGACCGAACAGGTGATAGATACAATTGGTCTCTTGTCCCAAGGTGTCAAGAGTGTGCCTTCTAAGAGCGGGTCCATGGACTCTGCCATACGGGGTCCCCTTCTAGTATGATGTAAAGATCTCAATCCGCGGTATAAATCTCGATTACGTACTATTGGGGAAAGCGAAAGCCACGAATTCGACAACGGCGTCGAGTAAGGCGCAATGAGAAAAAATTGGGATTGAAGTCCTACAAATACAAGAGATTATATGTTAGAAAGTATTATCGTGGTAAAATACATTGTTCAGTGCATAAATATGTACATACCAAGGAGATATATGAAGCCAGGGGCTCGTTGATCAGCGATACCCTAGCTGTGAAGTAACTTAACTACTTTTGAGACTCTGAATTATAATGCTAATCTTCCACTAAAATGTATTTGCCAGGTGTCCCTAAGGAAGATAGCTATCAGGGTGCGGTCGAAGCTTGATTTCGCGGTTTCGACCATGTCGCCGATGATACTGCCAATCTCGGATTCCCACTGTGGCGTCATTTGAGCGATCTGAGAATGTCTCTGTTGATTTTCTCATATGCTCAGAATCTATGGCATACATACAGTGTCTTTCCGCACGAGTAAGGCGTCTTTCTCAGAGCATCAGGCGTTATCAGCGGCTGTCATTACAATTCTATTCATTTATACATCTTTTGGCCACAAATAACGATTCATGATGTCCGTAAGGGTGCGTCATTCACCATTTATTCTCAATCCCGGAGGCCTCACTGACGTTGGCAACAGGTATTGCCAAATATGGGTCTCTAAATGAACTAATGAATATAATAGGTTATTTAGAGGCTTCTTTCTCGCCCGTGTCGATCGCCCGTCGTGCCTGTGGCTTGGCTGGCAGCCCTTCCCGCAAGCAGTTAGTCTTCAGAGGCAGCAAGAACATTGAGAATGAGAGAAATTCCTGTAAGACATGCTCTCTTCATCAACTAAAGGACGGTTTGTGGGCCAAGGAGCTGTCACTCTTCATGCTACTTCCCAGCTCCATAAACTCTCCAGTATTGATGAACAACAAGGTTTGATGATGGGCTCAAATGAGTGATTCCAACCCGCCCGAAGCGAATCCGTTGCGATTCGACTCGTTAGAGGGAAAACAGCGCTCGAGACGTGGGCACGAGGCTGCCTGTCAGCAAACAATGTACAGTTGACTTCCTCCCATCGTCCTCTTCTTTGCGCGCGCCCCAATCGTCAACTTCCTGTCTTAAGCACTCCCATCTCCTTGATTGATAGATCTTTCAAGTCATGTTGAACGATTCTACCAAATGCTCTCGCCATCCTGAGGCTCGTGCCGTTACGCCTCCGTTGCATGCGGCCCCCACCGCCACTGGCCACTCGCACGGCCCCAATTTGTTCCCAACTGTACACATGCCTCAGCACTTTGGTATGTCTCCCACTCATCTCCAGAGAGTATCGCTAAACGGGTTTCACAGCGCCGTCAGCCTCCTATATAGACGCCCACTGTGATAACCCCCACCATCATGGAGGGTGGCATTGCCCATACGGTAGGGATTATCAGCTTTAAATCGTGATAATATTCTAATATCTATAATCAGATTCCGTCAATAGTACTTTCCCGCACACTTACCCCTATTCCTTCCCCCCCTTGGGCGTAAGTGGCCCCGGCGGAGGATATGGCATGGCAAATGGGCCTGTTCCAGACCTGGACACAATCATTTCATTACATGGTGTATCGAGGTCTGAGGATAGCGCATTCGGAACTCCGAGCACCGAGCGTACCCTCTACACCCCTTCGGTTTCACCCAATTGTACCATATATCCAAGCGAACCTACGAACTCTTCTGAATCCATGAGACAACAATCCGTACTAAAGAGTTGCATATCGAACGACCCCGATATTCTTCGTTTGGCCGAAATCGTTACCAGAGATAAATTTTTGGTCCAGCCACCCGAAGACCTTCTTATAGCTCAATTCTATTCGATTAAAAGGGTTCCTGGTACCTCCCAGCCGAAAAGTAACAAGAAGAAAGCAACTGCAAACGTTCGCCCGGTCAACTTGCTCGAGTACAATTGCCTATGGTGCATTAAATGGATTGGATATAGTAAGGAAAAGGCTAGAAATCATATTCTATCTCATTTGGAGATCAAGAATGCGAGATGCCAAGAGCCTGGCTGGTGAGCTATGCAGTCCGCACTGCGCCATTCAATACTAACTCTGAGATAGTAACTGGAGTTCCGTCCGTCGCTCTGACCTGGTTAGGCACCTTCAAGTCACTCACAACCAATCCAAGTCTGGGTAAGCCTACTCGTTCTCGTGTTCGGTAGATGGGTCTCAGATGACCACAGGAAAAAATCTGGAGGACCCATGCGAGCGACCCCGTCTTTTCTGGAATTACAAGGCGTATACAAGTTCAACACAGAGACAATCCTGGCAAACGCGGAAAGCTGCTCGACTTCACCCTCCTATTACCAACCCGACCTCATGCAGTGGATCACCTATATCCCTGATACTAATGAAAACAGACCAATGAGCACTGCTCATAGTCAGGTTTGCCCAGAAACACACACATGGTGCTGTGGGAAGAGGCTGGTCCTACTCGTCTCTTCCCCGTCCGTCATATTCTACATGCCGGAGTATAATGTGTGCCTAAGTAAACGTGCTGAACATTTTAATAGTGACCAAATTGAATCAAACACATTTCAGTACTCCGAACTCGGTTCCTTTCTATGCCTTCCTTTCCTCCTCTTTGTGCTCCTCTCCTTCGTACTGCCTACCTTTGCTTACGGTGCGTGTCAACTCCACTCCACTCGAACAATACTCATTCTCCTGTGCAGATTCAATTGTCAAAACCCAAAAAAACGATCCACTCCGTTCGGCGCGACTTGAGATTCTTCGGACTAAGCAGTTACGGTTGTATCTTTCTTTTCCATTCTTACCCCATTCTTCCTTTCCTCCGGATCTACCATCCTTCGAGCATGCCCTTGCGGGGCCTAGTCGTCGAGGACATCATCCTAACAACTCAGCAGTGGCTTTGTATTCTTGTGGACATGTCTCCCAACCTGCGTGTAGATATTCTTCTCTTTTCAATTCATATGATAGGACCTCTACGTCGTACGTCGTGGCATCGGCATCTGCCAGCACTGCCCACCTTGAACTCAGCCACGACCGCGTTTTGATCGACCAATCACGTAAACAGTCCTAATGAAAACACCACTTTTCTGAAGTAAATCCTACGTCTGTGCATCCTGATGTGCATTGCATAGCTTCATTTGAGGCTAAGCTGAGTTTCTCACCGTGGGTTTGACTGAGTAGCTGGTCAGGGCAAAGGGGGAAAAGCACAAAACGGTTAATCCTAAAGGAAAACGATCAGTGAGAATGACTCGATTGAGCTATGATTGTAGCCTCGCCATTCGTGCGCTTCAGCTGGGCGAAGCATTTGCCTCAGAATTTGGGAGGGCAAGCCGGGTTGGTGAATCGGTAAGCGAGAGGCCCCATGTCTGCCAATATACTGACTTTCTTTCTGATTTGTCGATAATAAGCAGAAAGACCCCATATTGTGGCAATAATGACGGCCTAACGTAGAGCGTGAGTAAAGTGCAGGCTCCCGTGCGTTTGGTCAAGTCGAGCGTTAAAAGTGACCAAACAGACTATTAATTGTGAGTATGACGGAATATGTATTGATCGGAGGTCGGAAGTTGGCCGGTTTATGATGACCATCGGCTTCCTGATCATACATTGGACCCTATCGTGGTTCCCTCTATTTCAGCCTTAATAGTACAATTTGTGCACATATTAACATATACCAGATACTAAACTGATACCAGCTTGTTAGATTCGAATCTCCGAAAACTGAATGCTAATAGCAATCCCTTCCATATATATCTCGGAGTCGGCGGAAGATGAGCAAAACCCCACATCGGTGCGTTGGTCAAACTCAAAGCACTAGAAGTTGAGTACCCCACATGGTTTCTCCGATCTCCTTGGCACCCTATGTCAGAGTATAACCTTTTGGTATGCCAACGGCTGGCTGCTTGTCACTGCTGGCAGCCTTGCGCCACAAGACGAACCCTCTTGGCGAAAACCAACTAGAAGTTACGTGGGTGACTCCTTAGTTTGGTTTCGAGTTTCTCGCTTGAACGAAGAAGTATCCAGATTTTTGTGATCAAAATGGCTATTTGACAACCCATAAGATCTCATGTGTCGATGCAGAGCTGCTATGGGAGTCCCCCGTAAATTTTTCAAAAATATCGGAAACGGCCTGCCCTCTAGAACGGCGGGGCGGCCAGAAAAGGGAACTAAGCGCCCCTTAAAAGCTCCTCGCACCACAAAACAACGCCTTCTGCACCTTGCCCTCCTCCACAACCGTCCCTCTGCACCACTCTCCTTCCTACTCATTGCTTGCTGCCCGTACCCGGCATTCGCTTCCACCTCGGTGAATAAGCATGCCTCCGATGAACAAGAAGCGATCGGGCACGGCCTCGTCGCCGCGCGCACCGAGGCGCTCCACTGCGAGCGCCGCTGGAGGGGGCCTTCCAACTTTTCTCGAACCTCTTTTGCCAAATCACTTCGCTCAGACAAGTTAGTATATTCCTAATTACATCTCTTGGGCGTAAACTGGTGCTAACTAACGGTTCGCCTATTCAGATGTCGAGCACACGCATCCGCCACCCACGCACCCCGCCCAAGCCGATTATACCAGTCAGTGTAACTTCAAACATTCATACTCGCTCTAAAATCCCCTAGGTTATCACTATGAAACGGAAACAGGCATCTACAACGAAGCGGGCCATATCAGTTACGGGTCCGCTACGGATCCGACTGCAATGAATCTATATCCTATTCAGGGCGGTTATGAGGGCCCATACTTCGAGAACTCTCAAGTTGATGGTACCTTTCCCACGCAGCCCATCCCTTCCGAGGACAGCGCCGCCATCCACCCATGGCCAGCAGCTTTGTCTACCACTGCGAACAAGCAGCTACAGGAGCCACGAAAATGTGTGGCCTCTGACCCAGCGCTACAGGCGCTAGCGTTGGATCTTATTCACCAGCGCTCCGTTTACCCTTCCTATGTACCACCGGATAGTACTATCGCCAGATTCTTTCACGTTGAAACTGCACCAGAGGAGGATCGACCAAAGAACCCCCAAAAGGCAAAGCAAAGGAAAAAACCGCTTCCGGGTGGTACATTAAGATATCAATGTCTCTGGTGCAAAGATTACATTGGCTACAGCAAAGAGAAAGCGAGGGATCACCTCCTGGCCGATTTGGGTGCCAAGCCATTTAAGTGTACTTTTGGTGAATGGTAAGCAATCACGGAAATCTTTTTCTCTTCAGTGGCTCATCGGTCACAACCTAGTACCTTCTCAACAGTTCGCCGTTATGACCTCAACAGACATGTTCGATTCAAGCACGATGAAAACCTTCCAAAGTGAGTACTCATGCGTGTAGCAGTGACGAGCTTAATATCCGAATAGGCCGGGGCCTGGAGGCGCTCGCGGGATACGGCCCTCTTTCGTCCAGTTACAACAGGATTTGACCCCGCCACAACCTTCTGTCGTGGCTTTCAACGACGGCGTTTCTCCCGCTTCATCATCAGCCTCCACTTCAAGCTTCGAAGCAAGCTTGAACCCTACCTTCACGTGTCAAAATTGGACCGATCAGTGGCTTCAAGATACCGGTGTACCCCATTCGACATTTATGGATAGAGAGGTTCGCACACTGGCGCATCCGTGGTGCAGAGGCCTTGGTATATTAGCCTTGGCCTTCTTCCACGCTGGCAGAATTGCCCCCGTGGCGGAGTATAATGGTGCCCTTAGAAAACTGGCTGAACCTTTAGACAGTGACTCCACCAATGTCAACAAGAACCATGCCTCTTCTTCGCCTACTTTCCATCTAACTGCTCCACTTATCTCAGCGATGATCGCATGTTTGAAAGGTGATCACGATCGTCTATGTCATGAATTGTATTCACGAACCAACCAGCCCCACCATCCAGCTCAAATTCCAAAACTAAGTATGATACGCCAAAAAAAAAAATCAACAGAATACTCTTCCATGTCTATTGGACATGCTCTTCTCCACCCTCTATGCCGTTAGGATCGCCTCGGGTATGCTCCAAAGGAGCCTCATTGCGAGCACTGAATTGCCGGGAACTATGGTCTTCTCCTCGTGCCTCCACATATGCTTTGTATAAAGTAGCCTCTTTTTTCCTTTTTGAAATAACCACTCGTACTTTTCTTTGCGCGTCGTGGACTTGGCTGTTCATCACAGCCTTGCGCTCCGCCGACATCGCATTTCAACTTGGCGGTGGCCGCCGCATGGCAATCGGGCCGTTTAATGAATGATGAATATTGTCTAGGATACTATTAAGCTTGGTCTCGAGGTCGATGCGCCCTGAGCAAAGTCAACGCGTTTGAGGGTCTGCAACTTCGTGGTCAACACACAACGACCAGCCAGGCAGGAAATGCGACTGGGCCAGGGCCTAGGGATGCCCGATTCCCTCATGAAGCCCTTTGGAGTATCCATCAATAGATCTCACGCTTTTTGGATGGTTTGACGATCTCATTAGCCCATGCGATTTGCGTCCCAAGCAAGCATTTTCTGTGCGCTCAAACAGGCAGAGAAGGCGGGAAAGGATGAAAAAATACGGTAGGCGTGGCCGAATGAATATCATATGGGCGAAGGAGCATGGCCTCCCGAACTTGCAATGCATGGGCGATGTTGCCTCACGATAGGGATTTGGTCGGCCTCCCAGCCTTCCGAATCTGGTCTACGTCTCTATTCGATCGGTGGGTTCGATCATACGGACCCGACGATTGCCAACAGCCATGAGGTAACCGCACGTTCAGAGCCTCAAGCTCGCACAATAAAGGTCGTTCCCGTAGCTACCATTTTGGACCAAACTCCCGCTGATCGACGAACTTCCCGACCTTTCTGACTATCGCTACCCCGCATTCCTCCCCCGCATTCTACTAACCAATTACCGTATCCCCATCTAATGCTTAGCCCTGCGCAACCCGTATTTGAGCCCCAGGATCAGCCATTTCGCTCACCCGTGACCCAAGATGTCGCAGAGGCCATCAACGACGTGGTAAACCCACGTAACCTCCCACAAACTGGCAGGCGTCGGAGACCAGATACGTCTCCGAGAGCCAGGCGGAAGAAAGACCACCGAGATGACGATCACACCTTGATGCGAATCAACCGTCTTGGTATCGATGAACAACATATTATGAAAGACTATGCCGGAAACACCGTTGAAAGTCGTATGGAAACACTCTCGAGGCTCGAGCAGTACCGAATGCAGCACAAGGCACCTCCCATTAAAGCCGTTGGCAAACTTGGTCCGAAGAAAGGGAAAACCGACGTGGATTGGATATGTGCCTTGTGTCAGGAGCACAAGAACACGTTTCAAAAAATCGCGGGACATATTACTTCTCATCACTGGAAACTCAAGGTTTGGACGTGTCTGGATCCCTCCTGGTTAGTAGACATTATTTTATGCATTTTTGAAAGCGGCCTCTAACGGTTTCTGTTCAGCGGTCGCAAGTATCGCTCATTGAATGAGCTCACTCGGCATAAGAAAGAATCACATAAACGAAAGGCCGAAGCGTACGTCACATTTTTTCTTAGCACTGCAATAGTTCGCTAATCCCGGCCAAAATGGGGCTCCACAGGCCGATCACTCAGTATAAGCAATCAATACAATCTACCGCAAATCCTCTCCATGACAACACCACAGTGACTCCTATAAACTATCAATCGAGTTCGACTTATTTGGAAGCCCCGCCGTCGGTCACGGCGTCTCATTCAACCTTATCCCCTCAGCCCCCATCAGAACGATTCATTCGGTCTCCAGAACCAACTTTGGATCATAATCTCGTCAAAAGAACTTCGGCACGCTTGAAAGCCCTGAGGGTCTCTCCCTACCCTCATTTGTCTCGCAAATCCGTCGATAGTGGCTCACAAGCCTCGGCTCGTGTTTCCGAAACACGATTCCTCCCTCGAAACTCTACAAGTTCCCGAATCCAGCAGAATGCCTCTCACGACTATCACGACTCATCCATGGCTTCGACCATCAGATATCATGACAGGTCTCGTTCCGACAGTGACCATGAATATTCATCAGCACATAAAGCATCATACTATCCGACGTCGAGAAGCTTCTCCTCGGATACAGGAAACTTGGCAGTGCCCCAAAGTACAACATCTCCGACTGCTGGAACAACGGACCATGTCTCTCTAGGATCACATACCTTAGGACGAGATTCTTCCATTCATTTTGATTCGATTGCTGCACCTGGATATGTTATTGATGACTATCGTGGAGCGGAGCATCATCTTTCGCTATCTGGCGCACGACATTCTACGACAGAGACACCTTATTTTCAACCTCAAAACCGCGCCTATCCTCTCGCAAAATACTCTCACAACGATGGATGGGCGGTGGATAACGACTCTTACAGAGTTGGCTCGGCTGCGGCAGCATATCCACCAGGACCAGATCACTTGGACAGTATACCCAGTTCCGTCGCATACGATATTAACCGTCGATATTACTCCGACCATGGTTGGTATACTTCTCCACATCACTATCAAAGCCAGTCAGGGGCTGGCTCGTTCGACAATCCTTTGTCTTCGTGCACGGAACCATACGTCGGCGAACAAAGCTACGTTATTTACGGAGATGGATACAATCAGGTTAGCCAGGCGATGGTTGTCCATGGTGGCTCCGTCTTACCTCACTTAGGACGGGGCCACCATGGCTGCACAGGACCACTACCGCAGCTATTGACGCTCGAATAGGCTCTTTCTTTTCAATAACCTATACGTTTCTTATAGCACGTATACCTTTCACAAGTCGTTTATTGACGTTCAACAAAAGCCTCTCCCCCAGCGACAGGCTATTGCCATAACGTTACATCCTATACCCTACTTATTTGCCTCTTGGTTGATAAGAACGATGTAACAGGCTGTATTTTTTTCTTTCCCGCTGCCGTTATGCTCCGAAATTCCGATCTATGTCTGGTTATGACTAATGCCATGCCCTCGTCTCGCTTATGGTACATGCGATATGTGCAGTTGTTTTCATTCACCTATAAAAATACAACACACCGCGTTTCCCCACCTTTGCCGCCGTTGAAGTTGCGAAGCGCCTACGTAGCGCTAATGCCACTCGGATCCTGACCTTTCGTGCATACTTACCAGAACTGGCAGCTGACCATAGAAACAGTCTGTCGGAGATTCTTAATCCGCGAGTGGGACTCTATTTGAGGCTATACTGTCTCCCAGGCACCTTGCGTGAAGTGAACCGAAACCTCGAGGTGACAGCGTACTTTCGGGCATAAGCGCAGCCCCTTTTTACGCACGACCTGACCCTGTAAATCATTTGTGGAAGCGAGATTCCGGAGATTTCCAAGCATATTTAGAGGCCTGGTAGTGGTATGTGGTCCTCCTAGACCTTAACCCCCTCCCACTTCACCCTCTTGCTCTATCGACTCAAATCTGACAATCGGGTATAGCATGCTTTTCCCCAACGACTCCATATTTTCTCCCAATCAGGCATATAGCTTGTCGTTGACCAAAGAGCGAGTGGATGCGTTCAGCCTTATAGCCCCTCCGATGTCGGATTCCTCGCCACCCAGGGGTCGATCGCGTAAACCAACGCGAAAGAATTCCCCTCAATATATGATCGCACGCGAGGCTGCCGCCCAGCGTTCCCCGTCCGATGGTGCTGATTCCAAGAACAAGATCCATAAGCGTATATTACAGTTTTACGCAGGAAACACACCAGAGGCCAAGAACAGAACACTGGGCAAGCTCGATTCCCACTTTCTCCTGCATGGAGAGACACCAATCGCCCCCACTGGCCATGAAGGCCCTAGAGGTGGCAATAGCCAAGTCAAGTGGAATTGTAGGCTTTGTCGCGAAGACTTTCCTACATTCCAGAAAGCGGCTGTTCACCTTACCTCTGGAGAATGGGGGATGCCCAATTGGCGATGCCTTGAGAAAACCTGGTAAGTTTGGCCTATCGTCCTCTGGTCGTCTTTGGTTCACTGACCTGGCGCAGTAGCCGCATCTACCAGTCGCGTAATGAACTGACAAGGCACGAGAAATCCGCGCATCCCAACACGGTCTTCGACCAGTCAGTTAATGCACTACGCCCGTATAAGCTCCGTACTGATTCAATGATCTATAGGTATTACGACAGTGATCGTCGAACACCGTCGGATCCGGGACATGCTCAACCAGCAAGCACTGGTTTGGAACATGATCGGTTTCTGGGTCATCTCCCCGCCTCTTTCGATCAAGGATCCGCGCCATTGACAACCGGTGAACCCCACTTCAATGCTTACGCTGGTCGTGGCAGTCCATTGAATGGACCTTCCTACCGTCCGACACCAAGGTCGTATGGCAGTGAGGCGGCCACAAGTCCCGCAATGATGGGTCCAATGCTTCCTGCCCAGACGCCAATCTATCACCATAATGAGGCCTACCCCTTCCACTCTGCCCATAGATACCCCTCTCCAATTCCGGACAATGGAAACGTGTTCCTCATCGATCCCCGCTTCGTGGATCAGTCATCCCGACCAGCAAATTATCCTATCAACACCCATGCACACATGCATTCTCAATTCAACAACTATGTTCAAGCAACCTATGGCAATCCCGGCACCGTGTATGCAAGCAACGCCACTAACAACTTTAGCCAACGGGGAACGGGACCACAGAATCAAGACTCACCATATGCCGACAATTACTTCCCAAATCAAGACCCCGTTTGGTATGGTGATTCTTATTTGGAACCAGGCGAGGCCTATCAAGGATATTCGACCTCTGCCATCAGTACCACGGTCAGCACTAGACGGCTCGATAACGGATCCCCATTAGATAGTTCCATTGGTCTTCCAATGGTGAGACTCTGGCCGATCACATGTTACCGAAGTCCTGCACCGGGATGGGGTGGGGAAGGCGGGAACATGTCGGCCCGAGGCGCGCCTGCCACTAACCTTTTGTCAGGATCAGGAATTCCCGCCGTCGTGGCAACAATAGATTCACTCGTAGAACTCGGAGAAGTGGGTGCGCTCCGGTGGTCAGTGGTTTGGAGGGCAGTTAATGGTGTGGTACTTGCTGGACGAGTCTATTTCAGGCTCGTGACTGAAGGTTCTCATGGTATCTATGCCCACATCCAGTCCCTTTGCTCTCCTATTAGATTTCTCCGCCTTTCGGGCGGCCTCTTACCCAATTGGTATACCTCTTCTTTGAGCGATTTCACTAATTTAATAACGTCCGTTGACACAATTAATGATCAAAAAGAACGTGAATTGAGAGTAAGGTATGATCCAAATAGTAAGGTTTCGATCTCGAGCACTTGGCTTTGATCGGTTGCTTCACGCCACAGTGAATAGCTAAAAGGAATCAACGAATCAGAACGGTGGCTATTGGGAGGAGCCGGGGCACTCACTTCAGTGGGTGTTGGTTGTGAGATATCACAATTCTCGGGACCGAGCTTGTTGTTCTGATCGATTAAACAGAGCTTTCCTTGGCCATTTTTAGGTACCAAGGGCAGACTGAGTGTTTGGGAAGCATCGAACGGGAACAATTGCGAATCCGTTACTTGTCCAGCTAAACAAGATATGAGTACTAGGACATAGCAGTGACGAAGGACCTACATCCGTCGGCGCGTCCACCACATGAGAAGAGAATCACTTGGTCTCCTACGGCTCGTCTTGGGTCAAAGTTTAGGCACCCGTTTGTCTACATTGTGTGAAAGAATACGATATGAGCTCTATCTCAACGAAAATATACTCAAT
>KN824285.1:383544-399375 GCA_000827415.1 Serendipita vermifera MAFF 305830 | reverse complement strand
GATCCAAATGGTACAACGCATGCCTCGACGGCAGATCAGAGCATCCCCAAAATGTATGCGGAGGGTGCGTCTAAACCAAACTGAAATCGGGAGGGCAGTGTCTATGTATGCGTGCATTAGAGACTTCATTTCGTTTCGTTTTTCCCCGGTTAGCTTCTGAACATACTAATCCTTTTCCCCCTCAGATATTCCCTATTTTCAGCTCGATTTTTATTGATAATCATAGGTCTGGCGCTATTTACTGTAATGGACTCCAGCTTTATACCTCGCCTCGTCTTTTGTCGTCTCGCAGCTATTTCCCGTTGTTTAATCTCCAATTTCGTTGTAGTGTTTGTTTAATTTCAAGGCTTTGACATGGAGTCGATGGCTCGTCGCGTAAACTGAGCGCTCGCTCAAATGAATTGCTGGTTGGGAGAAGCACTCCTGTCCGCCTCCTCTCTTCAGTGGTTGGGCGTAAAGCGAAGGTACTCAACAGTCGCCAAATATTTGCTTACTAACTAATGGGGCGTGGGTTCGCGGGGAAACGAAATGTATGAAGACTATCGACGCGTACAGACTATGATAGCGTTCCAAATAAAAAGGCGTACCTTTTATGACAGAATGACGTGTAATGTCCGGATAGAAGACTGAAAAGTGAATCCCGAACGAGCCCGACGCGTCCCAGCGCACGGTTCGTCCGACCAGTATGTCGAACGGGAGCGTCAAAATCACGATAAAATTTGACAAAAAATCAGGAAAATTCCGTGGACGAGAAAATCAATTCGCGACCTGTGGTTCCCTTCAACGCTCAGTGGTACTTGCTCTTGAGCTCAGCCATCCTGTTATTGAGAGGCGAAAATGTCGAAATTTGTGGTGGATTTTGCAAATTTATGCACATTTCTGCCGTCTTATCGATTCTGGAAATGAGAGACCGGTCTAGTTTGGGACGCTTGACCATTCCCTTGAGCACATCTCTGTGATTATCTCGTATAAAGATCCTCTTGCTCGTCGTTAAATGATGACTTCAAATCCAAATGGAAACACCAACGGTTAGTTTGCGCAAACGCACTCGTTTTGAGCGAGCCGCTCGAGGTCTTAGGAGATGCTGACTTTGTTTGACCAGGAAATGGCGCCAACGGCCACGGTAAGTCGATTATTTTCAGATATTATGGCGCCTATACCGGGACGTTGATACCATCTTTGCATCAGGCAATCCTGTCGGCCATGCTGGTGCCCTAGTCGCGGGTGGTGCTGCTTGCCATGTCGCTCATCCAGCCCATCCTGGACGTCGCCCTTCGCAGAATCCTTTCGAGGCCAACCCATTCGGTAACGGTGCGTTTTTTTGGGCTGCCTCTTCGTCGGCCTTGACCGCTGATTCGCCCTTTACAGATTGGGAGTCCACCTGTGTCGACAAGTGCGTACTAAAATTTGAAAAAACTTTTCCGTCACACTAACGGATATAATTAGTGTATTCAACGCTTTTGGAGTGCAGAGGAACCCCTGAACAATTCGTCAGTCAGAATCGTTCGCGCGCCACGAACCCATGCCGCCTTTCTTTCTTTCTTTTTTGGGCTTTCCACAATGGGAAAGATTTTGTTGAGATTCGGTGATAGTAATTTGATGTATTTTGGGACTCGATTGTGTGCCTGTGACCTGTGACGAATCCGTATGAACCCCACTCAGAGGCGATAACGCGCTCGGCGAAGTGTGGTGGCCGAGGGATCGGGTTGTGAATGGGAGGCCGTCCTTGGTCAGCAGATCGAAACAGGTAGCCGAGACTGTAAGGTTTACAATGGGAGGCCGTCCTTGCCAGCAGAGACCAAGAGAGGTAGCCGTGACTGTGAGGTTGACTGGTCACATCGGGCAGGATGCTGGCAAGTGGGCTAAGTAGCAAATAAATGTGATTTGAAAGCCTACGCACCGTTTGTTCGCTGGGGTCTTTGAGGACTCTTGATTCTTGCCGAGGGCTGACTTCTTAGCCTTAGCCCGTTTAGCATGGCTCTGATAGACCTGGGACTGCTTTGCTTTCGGTCGTTCCAGCTTCTTAATGTGCCGTGAACGATCTCCGTCTTGTGCACATTCCTCCAAGCCCGAGCCGGGTGTACACTTCCACGAGTATACTATATCAAAGAGAGAGTATATCAGAGAGAAGATTTGCCGCGTGTAAAGGAAGAATCTTACCAACCTTTCAAAAACAGCTTCATAGGCTCCAACCACCTTGTTCGCCCTCGTGGATCTTTTACCAGCAACTTGGTCCGTTATACCGCCGTAAAGCTGTGAAGACGCATGTCCTGAGACTTTTGTAGTCTTGGGGGAGGAGGACTGGGTGCCACTTCGGGCTGTTCTGGCTAGTCAGGCTGGACACCCTGCCTCTGCTCAGAAACCGGAGGAAACCTTGATGAGCGGTGGCATGTCGTAGATTTGACGGTTGCGCTGGAGTAGACGAGGGGCCTATGGCCTGGGAGATACGGGCCGTTGTCGTCCCATGGTAAATCATTGAGTCTGCTCTGATATATTGGAGCAACTATAGGGGAGTGTGTGACTAACCACGGCAGTATGGTGCTACCTATGTTGTTGCCCATGCCGCCCATCCTGGACGAGGCTATTCACAAAATCTTTTCGATAATCTAGAGACCAATCCATTGTGAATTGGTGTGTTGGTAATATATGGTTTGAGACTCGACAATTTGAATGTATGCCTTCGACGAATTCGCATGTACGCAAGAGTGGGAGAGCGCTCTGGGTAGGCGTGACTCCCCCTGTCAGCCTGTGAATGCGAAGGACTAGAACAATAAAAGTTGAGCCATTCTGTTGGAAAGACAGAACCCCATTGGTCGAGCGACTCTATACTTGATCGCTAAATGCTGACACCCATTGATCAAGCAATCCCATTGGTGGGTGGTGTTGTGAGCAAGCAATCTCATTGGTTGGTCGGTTCAGTGACCTGGTGAAAGGACAGGGCGATACGGCGAGTATAGAACAAAAATAACCATAAAAAATCGGATTAAAATGCCTGAAGGTATGTATGTCGTTGAGCCGAAGTGATAGAGATCAAGCGAGGGAAGAGGAGGATGTTGGAAAGAGAAGGCAGATTCTTGATATGTGATCTAGTTCTAACAGAGGTGCTACCCTCCCCGTGGTGATTTATAATGAAAGTTTTCTGGTCAGGACTGATAGGACGAGAATGGGAGGGAGTGGATGGATTCAGAGCCATGGATCAAGTGAGGAGACATGGCAACCTCGCTGCCTCCAAGTCCGAGGCCTCCCGCAGCATCGGCTCATCTTAAATTCTCAAAATGACTCCGAACACATTTAATTGATCTTGTTAACGCCTATGAAAAGCATGCAGCCCTGTTGCGATTTTAGCCGGTTCGCCTGTGCGCCGTCAATGAATTACTGACCACCGGAATGGCCTTGATCTCGACCTCAACAACATGAATCCGCAGACTTGTAATATTGCACCAATAATGCGCTTCAATACCATAACTTTGTCACATATTCCAGTTTCTACGATTCGTCTATTCTAAATACCAGCACGATCTCCAACGAGACAAACTCGAATAGGCCACCATTTGCGGCGTATTTATATTGCCCATCATCATAATTCCAATTCTGCGCAGTTGTATAACCGACCATCACCTTCCGCACGAACTCTCACGTCCCATAACCCTTAATCCCCATACATACCAAGCATATACTTTCAACTTCTCGCTGGTGTCGGGGTCTCTCAAACCAATCTAGATACCAATTCGGAGACGCGTGTGGTCCGAGAACCAGACGAACGTTGAATCTGCTTACCATAGCATACCTTAACCTATTGAGGATTCTTCTACCTCCTTTGGGGGTTAGAACCAACTGTATATTCACAATAAGTACGTTTCCCTTGTCTTGAAACTCGTCCTTTGGCTTACCTTTCACAGTAGTATCTTAATTGCCACGACCTAAAAGCAAGCGGAAACATATTCGAGTGAGACTAATCTCACTTATTAGAGCCGTAACGACTACAATGGGGTCCTGAGGCGCCCGAGCCCCAAGCTGCTCGAGAAAAGCCCGGACATGACCATCTTTCATCATCATCGTCCACGCGAATCAAAACATACTCGAGCACAAGTGCTTGCATCAGGCCTCCCCTTGGAGCATAACCTCGGTCCGATGCTATAAAAAGTCGATTCACCCCTACAAAGATTCTCTATCTCCAATAACTCCCTTTTGACGACTGCTTTCATTACGCCTAATTGAAACGACCAAAAGGTAAGTAGAGTAGCATGCGCAACTCGAATGTTCGACGACGCATCGGACGTGGGGAAGAGATGCCTAAGGGGTACAATCTCTTCACGTCTTTTGTAGATTCTGAGCGGAGTACGCTTGTGGAACCCGTGCCTTAGCTAGTTGGCAGCCTCACCTCCAGCCGACCCCATATTCTCGTGAATAGCCGATAGACCCTCGTCTCTCGACAGAGGCCTATAAATATGGGCGAATAGATGCCCACTGGGCCTTAAATTATCAGAATACTGTCAAGAACCAGTACTTGCATGCCACTGAAGCCTCCGCTTCAACAAACTCTTTGCCACAAGCACATATACAGGACAACCCGATAACCATGGACCTACTACCTCTCCGACTCCTTTAAAGATGCACATCGACTCGGCTCTTGGCGCCTTCGAGCGTGCGCCCATGAATGGGGATACTGGCGCATATCCCGCACATTCAAGTCAACCTCTGGGAGTGAGTTCAGTCAAGTACCACGTAAATGTCCAAGGAAAATGAGTCAAATTCACCAGACGTTTACGATAAATTCATGTATTGAGTACCTAAAGAGAAACCAGCGATGAATTCACTGTCGTTGTGAAGCGAATGGGCTATATACTATTGGGATGCAATGAATCCATCGAGAGGAAAACAACCGTAGAGCCCGACTATATAAGTACTTTCAAGTCTGAAGTTGGCGTGAGGTATTCAGGTCCTCAGGACATAGCCCTCTCCTTTGTGATTAGAATCTTTCAGAATAGTAGAGACGAATGAGATGAGGGCTGTCGCGAGTAATGCCACCAGCCCTAAGGCTGTACGGGCTCTCCTGATTGGGCACGCCGCAAACCACGTTGTTCGACCTGGGGGTATCGTCTCCAAAAAGATCTTACACCGATAATACGAGGAGGCGCAATGAATACGATCAAATCGACATACAATATGGAGGTAACTGGCTGTCTGCCCTTCCGCATAAACATGTTCTCCCCCCTTAATCGTGAGTGCACGGTCCGCGTTACCCCTGCGCGCCTCTTTACTGAAGCTAGTCGTAGAAACCCCAGAGTTCGGGCTAGTTGACCCCCAATCCATTAATGATCCTGCCCAAGACGGTATGTGAGCCCAGCCTTTATGTCGCCCTCGTTTACCTGTGGAAGCAACGTTAACATTATCCAAACACAAATGTTCTACCAGATCGTACTGTAGTTTCTGACTCTTATCCACCCCATGTGGTGCGCGATAGTGCTGGGCTGGCCGTGCCTGGTCCAACTTTCTTCTTCCCGTATGTCCCTTGCCATGACGTCGCCATAGACGGCGATGGCCTGTACAGTTGTCAAGAATGTCTTGCTCTTTATCATGACTTTGTCCGTACGGACCCAGAAATGGCCATAAGCTTGGAGGACCTCCGTACGAATGGTATGGATGTGATCGGGCACCCAAGTTCTGTCGAAGCAACTCTCCCTGCTATAGATATGAGCACAGATACCAGTCCTTTGACCAATGAAGACCGCCAGTCAGAATCCCTCGTAGAGGAGACCAGTCCCTCGACGAACTCTACATCACCAACGCCGATCATCTCTGGCTCTCATGCACACCGCCGATATAATTACCAATGTGTAGTATGTGGCCAACTGCACGATCGGGCGGAGCGCGCGCGTGACTGTGCAAACAGAGACGAAGGTCTGAAGCCGCACGCCTGTGGTGGTCAGTGTGGAATAATGAATTGGTACGCATCGTGCTTACATTTTCTGGAGGACCAAGCGTTGATAAATGGGGCAGCCCCAAATCCTACAGTCTTGAAGCACTCTTACGCGAGCACCTTGCTGCACCACAAGATCGCGACATCCAATGCCCAAAATGGTTGGTTTTTGTTATGTATACTGGAGTTGATTTGGTTTTCTTATTCGAAATTAATCTAGCTCGAGAATCGTTAGGAGGAAGAACATAGCCAGGCATCAGAGAGAGGCATGTTATCAGTAGCAACCAACGTGTATGATGCCACTAAAGTGTGATATGATGACTGATGTATGCTTAACAATTGAAATGGCGGGGATGGTGCGTTCTACAATGTAATTCACCACTTGCGGGAGCCTCCCCCTTATATATAGCTTATAACCAGTGGGGGTCAAATTTACTCTTGTCAGAATTGCTCTCATGTAAGTGAGATTAGAATCGCACGAGTATCGTAAATATGTCCAGTGAGGAAACACAGTTCGCAGTGCTCACCGACATAAATGGTCGGGCCCCGAGGTACGAAGGAATACGGCTCGCGCCTTCGCCCTGCGACCACACCACGATCGAGTTGAATGACCTCCGTAGAATATGATCTCACAGCGATTAATGCGAGGATGCACAATCAATGTAATCAAAACAATATAAGACATGGAGGAGGTCGCTAGCCCTGGCTGCCCTCCTTCCAACCATGTGGTGCCCCCTACATCGTGAGTGCACGGTCTGCGCTACTTCCGCACCTTCCTTTGCTGAAGCTAGTCATAGAAACGCTTAATTACCCGACCGTTTGTCCCCAAAATGTCCATGGCCCCACTTTCCAGGATGGTATGTGAGCTTAGACATATCTAAACACACATATATGTTTCTAGGACTTATCGTCTGGCCGAACATCTATCTACGTACCCTGCGTAGTGCTACAGGGTAGTGGGCCGGTGGCATTACATTTCAACGACGTTGCCCTCTACGACGAGAACTTGGATGATTGTCAAGATTGTCTTGCTCTTTATGATGACCTCGTTCGTACGGACCCAGAGATGGCCATAGGTTTGACGGATCTCCTCGCGAGTGAACCAGGTGTGGTTGGGTATCCACATGCCATCGAAACAATTCATTATATCTCAGAGAGCAATACCAATGCAAATTAAATCACCAATCCAGATCGCCAGTAGGACTCTCTCACAGAGGAGACCAGCCCCTTGACGAACTCTGTATTACCAACGCCACCCGCTGATGGGCCTCATTCTCGTCGCCGATATAACTACTACTGTGTATTCTGTGGCCATCTGCATGATCGAGCGGAGCACGCGCGTGATTGCGCGAACAGAGACAGAGGTCTGATGCCACACGCCTGGAAAGCCAATTTGGTGCGTATCATGCTCACATTTCCTAGAGAGCAACGTACTTTATTGCGGATAGACAATTATTTCTATCCCAAAGGAGGTAGAAGAACCTTTAGTAGTATAAGTTATGCCATAGTAAGTAGATTCGATGTTCGTCTGGGTCCCGGACCACACATGTCTTAGAATTGGTATCTGGATTGGTTTCGGATACGCCGATGCCAGTGAGAAATTGAAAGTATATGCTTGGTATGTATGGGGTTCAAGGGTTGTGGGACGGGCGAGTTCGTCCAAGAGGAGGGATAGGATGATTGGAAAGTGGTGATATTTATATGACTACGAAGCATTGGAATCATGACGATGATAATATGCCGCAAATGGTGGCCCATTCGGGTTTGTCTTGTTGGATTAGATCGCTAGCATTTAGAGAATCAGGAATAGACGGTTCGTAGAAACTGGACTACATGACAAGATTATGCTATTGAAATGGATTATTGACAGAAGATTACAAATTTGGGATTAGTGTTTGCTGAGGTCGCTCGAACCCGTTCGGCCGCCGTGGGCACTGTAACGCAAGGAACTTGTCTAGCTGTTCGGTTGCTCCAGTCCTCATGACAAAAAACCTTGTTGGATGGGCGAATGTGGGACTGTGGTTTACTGTAACTAATTAAGTAATTGTGTTTGGAGATATTTTGAGGATTTAAGATGGGCCGATGAGTGCCTTGGGGCCGGGGCGAACCCTTGATCTCGACCTCGACAAACATGAATCCGCAAACTTGTACTCTTCCATCAACAATTCATTTCAATATCATACCAAGCATAGTCTCGTCACGTATACCAGTTTCTACGGTCCATCTATTATCCCCCATTCTCCAACCAAGCAAACTCGAATGGGCCACCATTTGCGGCATATTATCATCACCATAATTCCATTTCTTCGCAATCATACAATCAACCACCACTTTCCAATCCCTATACCCTTCCTCGTTGGACGAACCCTCACGCCCCACAACCCTTACACCCTTATACGTGCCAAGCATCTAACTTCAACCTCTCGCTGGCTTCAGCATCTGTCAAACCAACCCTGGCACCATTCCCGAGAGGCGTGTGGTCCTCAGACGAGACGAACATCGAATCTGCTTACCATAGCATACCTCAACCTATTGGAGCCTCTTCTACCCTCTTTGAGGGTGGAACCGATCGTGTATCTGGAGTAAAGTACGTTGCCCTTGCCCTGAAACTCGTTACCTTTCAGAACAGCGTCCCATTGGCCTGGGCCTCGAACCAAGCTGAAACATATTCGAATGGGGTTAACCCCACTCATTCGAGCGGTACCGACTATGAATGGCGTCCTGGAGCATCCGAGCCCCACGCCGCTCGAGAACAGGCCGGACATGACCATTTTTCATCATCATCATCATCATCCACGCGAACCAAGCATACTCGAGCACAAGCGTTCGTATCAGGCCCTTGGAGCATGACTTCGATCTGATGCTATAAAAAGTCGATTCACCCTTACAAAGATCTTCCATCTCCAATAACTCCTTTTCGACAACTGCTTTCATTATGCCTCATCGAAACGACCACGATCCAAGTCCCAAACGTAAGTAGAGTAGCATGCGCCACTCGAATGTTCGACGACGCAGTGGACGTGGGGAAGGAATGCCCAAGGGGTGCAACTTTTTCACGTCTTTTGTAGATTCTGAGCGGGTTACGCTGGTGGAACCCGTACCTTAGCTAGTTGGCAACCTCACCTCCAGCAGACCCCATATTCTCGTGAATTGCCGACTATTCTGCCCTCTTTACGCCTCTTTGTTAATTTGCGATGGCCCTGGCATTTCCCTGCCTTGATTTTGGTGAGTACGACCAATTAGAGCCTCGTCTTTTGACAGAGGCCTATAGATATGGGCAAATAGATGCCCACCAGGCCGTCAAGAACAAGGGGTTGATATTCCTTATTTCATTGATGTCAAAGTGCCAAATGACACGTTTTATAATAAACCTTCTTTCCATGACAAGTCTCACGAGTCGATATCGTGACAAGGAACCATGAGTGAAGGATATGACGCTGTAAAAGAGTGAATACACAACGGCCAAACCGGCAGAGAAATAATCCAATTTCTCAGTCTATCTATGAGAAAAATTAAAGAGGGATCGTCATGATATCAATCAATACGTACCGCGCGTGTGAAAGACGGTGGATCCCAAGTCGAGGCTGGCCAAATTCCTGTCGTCTCGCGGCTATCTCTTATTGCTTAAACTGATCTCATTGCATCAGATATGACTCCCAAATATTCACATTAGACGACGGCTTGTTGCGCAAAAGGGGATAAATGAACGTCTGAACGGGTCTTTTTGAATTGGCTGGTTGAGAGTGGCACGCATTGACCGCCTCTTCTGACACCCCCAATCTCACCTGAAAATAATTTACTTACGTATGCCATCGAAATCGATGGCCTAGACGTACTTTTCACTGCCTATCGAAGCAATTTCCTGCAGTTGTTTGTAGTTTGCATAGCTAGGTTTGCGGTGCCAACAGGCCCAACTTGTTGATTCTGGTTAGTTTAGATAGACTATTAGAATAGGTCGCATTGTAGCCGAGATTACATACACATTTCCACTAACTGTCATGCCGCCTCTGTTAAACGCAATGGAGCCTTGCCACCGTTCGACATATCCCGAATCATGAATTCCTTGGGGAATTCTTTCGTTCTCAGGTCTTTCGGGATCCCACCTGCTTTTTTGCTGGTGGCATGCAGATCCGTCCTCTCAACCAACCCTCCACATGCATTTTTCCCAGTCCATTCCCGGAAGCCAACAGTAAAATAGCACGCGTGAGCATACGGCCTACCCGGTCGTATTCCCGCGTCGAGGCAGCAATGAGGCCACACTCCAATCAAGGTGCAACGTCCTCCTTCCGAGGCCGACATTGTCGGCAATAGACGCTCGCTTTGCCATAGGATTTTGGCATATGTGAACGACATACGTTACACGGCGATGCCTGAGAGGCAATGAGCCTCTCCCAGAGCGTCAAATTTCAAGCCGCCCTCGGTCTTCCTCGCCTCTTACGAACAAGATGGCACAGAAGAACGTGCGTAGATTCAATTCAAAACTGCACAGGACTTTTAAAAACCCTCCACATCGTTCGCCTCTTCAGGAAGAGCTGCCTTTTGACGCCACCTTCTAAGTCCAGTATCCCTTCCCGCTCCCTTACGCCCCCTGACACACGGGTCACATACATTGAAATCAAGCGTGCCGACCAGCAGGATGGCAGAGGCGGTGGTTGTGGCGAAGACGAGGGTGAAAATTCCGAGACCTAACACGCCTATACAATCTCCTGGCCACCGCCGTCGCTACATTCTATCTTTGGTTATAGAGTCAAAGAGACGGCGTACAATGCAATTATTAAAAAAAGAGGCTCTCAGAGAGTGGCCAATTTTGAAGAGGTATATTAAGCCCCCACCAATCACAGGATCCCACTGCACCCATCCTGTCGTCGTAGTACAATGAGTCGAACACCTACTTCAAAAAAGTCTCGTCACCAGGAGGCTCCCCAAAGTGGACCTGCTCTGCCCGACTATATGCAGAATATCATAATCAATTACTCTGGGAATACAACAGCGAGTCAATCATCTGTCATACAGAATCTTCAAGAGGACTTTAGAGGACATCCGACGGGAGACCTTATTTCCATTGTGAGGAGGCAGGGAGTCAATGGAAGACAAGGTGGGGTGGAGGTTGCTATTTGCAGGGAATGCAAATATCAAAACACGTTTCAAAAAGTTGTCGAACATATAACATCATCTCACTGGGGACTGCAATTATGGACGTGCACTGTTGGAAACTGGTCAGTCATTTCGCTCAGTTCTTATTGGTGATCCCAAACAAGATAATGACCTCTCTTTCTGCCTGTAGCTCCCAGGCATACCGGCGAAAACATGATTTGGATCGTCATCTTTGGGATTCTCATGAGGTCCAGACGAACCGGTATGTGATTCCTTGTGCTGTTTCTCATTTGTTCTTATTCGTATACAGTGCATCGAGAAGGGGTCAACTTGCCGTCGATTCCGCATCAGCACCCACTGAACCTGGCCCTTTCCGCAACCCACATGCAAACTCCTCTCGCCAATCGGAGCCGTATCCTACAGGCTTGCGAAGATCTTCTGTCAGCAGGAACGGACGTCCATCAGTATCTCCAACGACCGCGCGTCATCCCCTCCCCACTGAACAGCGACCACCTCTGGTATCGGTGCCACCAGGAACTGTGATGTTCCCTATCGGACCTGGACATGTACCGTATTGGAATCACGGTGGAGGAGTGACTGGGTCACAGCCTGGTCCGTCTACCTCTGCCTATGGCTTTCCGTCAGGAGGACAAGGGGGTAGCCGTCACTCCGGACGCACGGCACGCCATGGGGCCAGTACACAGCAGATGTTCGACGGGCCATACGACCCCAGCAGTTTTCTGTTTGCTCCACACGGACAACCACCACCCACAGCTGCTGCTAATCCGTATATGGGCCAAGGTGTCTCTGGCATGCAACCCTCCACTTCGGCTGGCTTCAACTCAAAAGGGGGTTATACGTCTCTATACTTCTCGCCTTCGTGGCAAGACAACGACGATAACCATAGCCCTGGGTTTTGAACCGCAATCTCTGTGGAGAAGGCGGTTCCATGCCGGGCAGTTGTACTGACGACCTGCTAGACAAGTGCAGTAGGTTGCATACTTCTGCTCGCTGATCACCTGGGGCTGTATACTGAAGGGTCCTATTGCAGAACGCCGCCTTCGACGTGGCTGCCACATGGTACGTCTGCCAGTTCCCTTGGACATTTCGTTCTCTTTTCGTTCCACTGTTTTGTTCTTTCTTTGGGGACTCTATGTTATTTGCAAAATGCTCGCATGTATCGTGGTTCGCGTGTCCAAGAGGGCTCGATTCCCAAACACTTTTCGTCTGTATCGATATCATCAATGGACTTGTGTCTTTTTTTTTATACCCCACATGACTCCACATGAGTACAGTTCTCGTTGCGTGTCTGATATCATCGCGCGTGGTCCGGATCAAGTTCAGAGGCTGGCAGCGCCGGTGCTCCTCGTGAGAGCAAACGAAGGTCATCTCGTTCAACCATAGATGAACTTCTGAATCCAGCTCAGAGAGAAGACCTAGAACCTTTAGCTTCGTAGGTTGTCAGCTTGTGTCAGCTACAGTTGTTTGACCTACCTTTTCTGCTATGATTGCTTTCCCTATCAGATCAATGGAAATCCTGCTGCGGGGAAAAGAATCCGTTGAGACACCTAGAGGCTGTTTGGCCAGCTGCACGTCAGGTACAGCTCTCCACTGCCTACAGAAACAATTTTTTGCAGTCGCTCGGCCGGAATGGCGTCCATATGCAGCCTAGCGGTGCTCAACAGACCCAGTTCTTTGGTTCTCGTCAGTTTAGATAGAGTAAGAGAATAGGGTCGCACTAACTAAACACCGTGCCCCCTATGTTAAGCGCAATAGAGCTCGCCGTTGTTTTACACATCGTGAATCATGAATTCCTTGAGGAATTCTTTCGCTCTCAGGTCTTTCGGAATCCCACCTGTTTTTGCTGGTGGCATGCAGACCCGTCGTCTTCAGCCATCCCTCCACATGCATTTTTCCCAGTCCATTCCCGGAAGCCAACAGTAAAATAGCACGCGTGAGCATACGGCCTACCCGGTCGTATTCCCGTGTCGAGGCAGCAATGAGGCCACACTCCAATCAAGGTGCAACGTCCTCCTTCCGAGGCCGACATTATCGGCAATAGACGCTCGCTTTTCCATCGAATTTTGGCCTATGTGAACGAAATACGCTACACGGCGATGTGTGAGAGGCAATGAGCGTCTCAGAGAGCGTCAAATTTGGGCCGCCCTCGGTCTTCCTCGCCTCTTACGAAGAAGATGGCGCAAAAGAACGTGCGTAGATTCAATTAATATTTGCACAGGACTTCTGGAAAACCCTCCACATCGTCCGCCTCTTCAGGAAGGGCTGCCTTTTGACGCCACTTCCCAAGTCCAGTAGCCCTTCCTGCTCTCTATCGGCCCCATATCGCATGAATCATGTATATTCAAATCAAGCATGCCGACCAGCAGGATGCAGAGGCAGTGGCGTTGACAAACATGAAGTTGAAGAATTCTAATTCCTCGTCTAACACGCCCTCCATAGGATTACCTGGTCACCGCCGTCTGTTTGTTCCATTTTATATCGTTTGAGTCAAAAGAGACAGCGTACCAAACCGATTCCGAGACAGACGCCTTCCGAGAGTGGCAAATCTGGAAAACATATATATTAGCACCCACCAATCAGACGTCATGTCCCTCATCAACGCATCCTAATACGATGAAGCCTACACAATCCTCTTCCGGAAAGTCTCGTCGTCAGGCGGCATCATCCCGTGCAAATACTCCATCAGCGTCGCCTCTGCAGGCTCCCCCAAGTGGACCCGCTCTGCCTGACTACATGCAGACTATCATGGACAACTACTCTGGGAATACTCCAGCGAGTCGATCATTCGTTCAGCAACACCTCGAAGAAGACTTGAGACAACATCCGACGACCGACCTCATTTCCGTCAAGAGAAGACAGGGGGTCCATGGAAGACGAGGTGGAGTGGAAAATGCCATCTGCAGAGAATGTGATTATAAAGACACATTTCAAAAAGTTGCTGAGCACGTTACCTCGACCCATTGGGGACTCCCTTTATGGTCTTGCACCGTTCCAAACTGGTAAGTCGATCTGGCCAAATTATTGGTGACTATAAACAAGATATTAACATCTCTTTCTGGCTCTAGCACCCAGGCATACCACCGAAAGCAAGATTTAGGTCGTCATCATTGGGATGCCCATCAGATCCCTACGAGCCGGTATGTGATCATTGTGTAGTTTCTCCTTATCCTCATCTCTCTCTAGTGCAGCGAGAAGGGCGCAACCAGCCGTCGGTCCCGCATCGCCACCACCAGCTGACCCTGGGCTCCTGCGTAGTCCACATGCAAGCTCGTCCAGGAGTCGCCCGTCAGTCCCATACCCCGGAACCTCACAGAGGCCATCTGGCAGCGGAAGTAGACGCCCATCACTGTCTCCAGCGACCACTCGCTCCCGCCTTCCCCATGAACAGTGGTTACCTCCCCCATCCGCGCCACCAGCGACTGGAGGGTTTATTGCCGTAACTGGCCCTGGATTATATTTGAACCACCCAGGAGGAGTGGTTGGATCGCAATCTGCCCCCTCTACCTCGACCTATGGTGGCTTTCCACAAGAGGGACCAGAAGATAGTCGTCACTCCAGACGAGCGGCACGCCATGCAGTTGATGCCCAGCAAATGTTCAACGCGCATTACGACCCTAGTGACCTTGCGTTTGCTCCACGAGGACAAGTAACGCCCACCCTTGCTGCTAATCCGTATATGGCCCAAGGTATCCCCGGCATGCAACCCCCTTCCTCGGCCGGGTTCAACCCAAATGGGGGTTATACGACTCCATACTCCTCTCATTCGTGGCAAGACAATGGCGATAATCATAGCCCTGGGTTTTGAGTCGCAGTCTTCCTTGGAGAAGGCGACTCCATGCCGGAAGGTGGTCCTGATGACCTGCTTGACAATTACATTAGGTCACAGACTTCTACCCGCTAATTACCTGGGGTTGCGTACTGAAGAGTCCTATTGCAGAACCCCGCCTTCGACGTTGCTGCCACATGGTAAGTCTGCCCTGTTCTTTTGGACATTTCATTCTCTTTTCGTTTCTTCGTTTCATTCTTTCTTTGGGGACTCTATTATTTGCAAAATGCTCGCATGTATCATGGTTCATATGTCCCGGAGGGCTCGATTCACAAACACTTTTCGTCTGTATCAATAGTATCAATGGACTTATTGCTTTTTAATCTCCCACATGACTCCACGCGAGTACAGTTATTGCCGCGTGCTTGATATCATCGCGCGTGGTCCGGATCAAGTCCCGAGGGCTGGCAGCGCCTGTACTCCTCGTGAGAGCAAACGATGGCCGCATTCACCGTTTGGATCATCTCTTACTCTTCATTGGCCCACAGTTCGTATCTCATCTTGATTGCGACTAGGCGCCTTTTCCAGCTGCGGCTGCTTCGCAGTTTGGAGTTATTAATATTGGCCTTCATCATCTCTCGAAACCTTTCCCACTAAATCTCATCAGTCACATATACACTGATGCTATTGTCATATTACTGGTTGCTCCGCTATAAGTTGGTGGGGTGCGCGGAATATCGACCAATGTCTCGTCATCTGTGAACCAATTAAGGAAGGAAACACCTAAGAGTCAGGTCTAAATAACTATTTTCAGGCCTCATGCACAGCTCACTCGAAGAGGTTTATGTCCCGCCTGTTCATGCCCAGGTGATGATACATTACAAGCGCCTATGAATCGCCCAAAGGAACCAAGAATACAATACATCATTAGGATCAGCTTTTCATTGCCACCAGGACAACCAAATTGTTTGTACGTGGGTCAAATAAGGTATCGTCGAATCGCTTCGTGAGTACGTCTTCAGAGCTGTTA
>KN824285.1:358379-378734 GCA_000827415.1 Serendipita vermifera MAFF 305830 | reverse complement strand
CCCTAGCACCACGCCACCCATCCTGGGGACCCGGCCATGGCTTCAATCTCGCTTAACAAATCTATCACCCTATCAGCGCTCTGAGGTTGAGAGTCAGTTCGAAGCCTGGCTTCACGATCCCGACAGGCAGATCCTCGTTGTGAACATCCTGTGCGACTGGTTCGAGCAGGAGAGGCAACCCCGGAAAGAAGACCTGCTAAAGTTTTATCAAGCAAAGCCCGGAGTTACCGAAGATGGTGGCAAGGGTGGTCAGGGCGCCCGAGGTGCGGTAATCGGTTACACCTGCGAATGGCCAGGATGCGGTAAAGAACTATCAGGCAGAACAGACAGAGTCCAGGAAGACGCGCTGAATCATCTGAATATTAAGATTTTTGCGTGTGACGCCAAAGATTGGTATGCCTCCTTGAATTTCTAGACAATTTTCAGGCACCTAACATTCTTTCCCCTTTACTAATAGTAATGCTTCATTTTTACGCAAAAAAGAGCTCAATCGACACGTTAAGTCCTGCAAACTTTTGGCCAGCAACCAGCCAGCACGCCGCAAGACTCGTACACCTTCTTTCAGTGGCACCCCTGTTGATATCTCCCCATATACCAGTGGCAGGGATAGTCCCCCTGTGCCACGTCTGACTGACTCCTCCTCTCAGCCGTTCCTTCCACGGGGTCTTCCTAAGGGACACTTGCAATCTATGAACCAGCAAACGCCGAAAATATCTCTGTTTGAGAATATGGCGGACGACCAAATGACATTTCACGGACATAGTGAACAGCAACAGCAGTCACCCCCATGGGCGCCTCCGACCCTCCTCCAAGGCCAAGACGAGGCGCAGGCACATGCCTCGTCCACTTTGGTCATTCCTCCACGGCCATGTTCACCACTCTCATCAGCATCAGACACAGAATCCTATACAGACTCTTCTATGCCTCCTTCGGGAGGCTTACCTGTCCCACCAAACTCAGCCCAGGCTCCCCCGCCTTCGAAAGGTTCTCCTGCTGGACAGCGGCAGAGCGCGAGTCCCACGCCAGGCATTTCTGGCGAAGCTTTTGGTGATATAGAGCATTCACCTTCTCTTCCTCCAAAAATAAACACACTCGCCCCATTGCCATCGTATCCAAGATCCGATCAACCGGACCACTGGAGGCACCTACTTCTTTCGTTAGCAAGCAGCTATGATATGAAGGTTAAATGTAAGGTAAAATACATTATGGAACAGGGGGTCTGGCGGGCCTCATATTACATCCTGGATCCGGGGAATCCCAACGACGACTACCTCGGAGCGGACAGCGGCGTCAACAAAGACGTCGCGAAGGAATGCGCTGCACAACGATCATATGCTACTCTTACTACGTTGATACAACTGTGGACTGGATCCGGTTCACAGACTGAGGCGGAGGATCACCGTTTCCACCCTCCTGCTATGAAGACGCAAGATTCTCCATTAAATGACTATTAATTCATTTTCACCATCACATTTTTGTTTTCCCTTCTCTTTCGACTATCAAATTCGCCTACTAATTTGGTCACTTCTATGTAAACACGAGTACCCACTCATCCTAATCTATATTACATCTTTATATATTGCCAGTCAAGTCCGAGGCGGAAGGAAAGTGTTGACTTGGTAGTCCTCCCTCTAGTTTATTGAGTATTCATCCAACCATATTCTACCCACCGACAAGAGCGTCGTCGTCGATTTGGATGCATGGCACGCCACAATGCTCAACGAAATTCACGACCCTGACTTCGCAGTTGCTGCGCACAGACAAGTACCACCCATACCTGCCGCTAATCCGTATATGCGCCCAGGCGTCACCAGCATGCAAGCTCTACGCTCAGCTAGGCTCAATTCAGACGGGCGCAATACACCACCCATAACTCGCGCCTTGCATGGCCTAACTACGACGATCACCACCGCCTTTGGTACTGAAGTGTGGCCTCTTTGGAAAGGCGATTCTGCACTGGGAAGTTATGATGTCCAGTAGGTCACGAACATCTATTCTGCTGATCATCTGGATTATGTGATGAGGAGTCTTGTTATCTCCTTTGAGGCATGGCTGCCACATGGGCTACAGGATCCGAGAGTAGCCCAGGTCTGCCCTGTTCTTATGGACATCTTCATTCCATCGTTCCACTTTCTTTCCTTTTCTTTGGGGAGTCTATGTTTATTTGCAAAACTGCCCATACATGTATCATGATTTCTCTGAGGGTTCCCGTTCGCTCCCTGTGGAGAATAAAGCTAGACAATTGTTGGTGGACTTGGCTAGTGTCATTCGGTTAAATGATTTCAGACAACTATTCGTACACAAGGGTAATCATATTGTACTAACTCAGGGGTTCAGCAGCCTGGAAATACTGCATGGCAGCGTCATGGCCGAATGACACCCCGTGATAGACGCCGTGTTCGCTATGACGGACGCTGAGCGGGATATCTAAACTTTCAATCATACATGCTGATAGGAGATAAAAAAAATCTGTGGTCCCGAGGTTATATCCACCTAGCTGTTCTACTATACTATTAGGCTATCTCAATGTCAGTCTCTTGCCTCCTGCCATCTCCAGTGAATTGCCGTTTTCCTTCTGGGAATCACCTACCGAAAAGGACACAGCTGGATGGATCATGGAACCAGCGGTTAAAGACCCTTTTGAGCATCTACCCGAAGTGCCAGATCTTCGTGGCCAAATAACGATTGAGGAGATTAGACCCTTTTATTCAGGACCCTATTCGTGTGTTTATCGTGGAAAATACGAAAAGGATGGACAAACGGTAAGTCTAGCGTTGGCTTTTGTGTCATAACTTATCAATAAGCCTCATGGATGAAGGTTGACGTCGCGGTCAAAATTCTTAACAACATGAAAAACACGGCGCCTGAAAAAATGCTAAGAGTGAGAAATTGTTCGCAACGGGGAACTATTCTTACCTAAAATCATAGAAATTGAAGCGCGAGAGACGAACCTGGGGTGCGCTAAACCACCCAAACATTCTTCCGCTGTATGGCTTTGTAGACGACAAAGACTTTTATCAACCAGGGTCTCTAGTATCTCCAGAAAGTCTTATTTCTCTTCCCCTAAAGTATCCACATTCCTAAGATTAGTTTTCAGTGGTTAGAGAGAGGCGATGCCGAGTCATTTCTTGCAGAGAACGGTGACTTAATAGGGGTTGAAAAGCGTATCCTTCTTGTTAGTATCGTGATTTCACCATTTTTATGCCGCTGAGCTTGACTCCACTCACAGTGGAAAGATATAGTCTCAGGAGTGAATTACCTTCATTCGTTCAACCCAGTGCTTATCCATGGTGACTTGAAACCTGTAGGCCGCCATTGTCTTCTAGGATCCCGTTGACGTCCCTATAGCGGAACGTGTTGATTGACGAATCCGGAAATGCAAAAATATGCGATTTTGGACTCTCTCGCATCTTTCTTGACGAAGGTTGTACCGGTATGACCACTACCTCAGTCCACACGGGCACTGAGCGATATCTCGCTCATGAGTTGGTGGTTGGTGGTGATGAGGCGCGTCCAACGACTGCCTCGGACGTACATGCTATGGGATGCATCGGCTTGGAGGTACGTCTATTATAGAAGGCTTGTTTCTGGTTCCGACTCCCATTCAACTTATCCTAGTTCATCTTTATGCAAATACCATATTCCAAGCGCAAAAATAATCTTCGTGGGGGAATATACTCCGACATAAAGGCCGGTCTGCCTCCAGCAGAGCCTCCTACAGATCGTTCCTCTACCTCTAAAATTTCCTGGGCGCTGCTGGTTGAATGTTGGAATTTGGACCCCATAAAGCGACCATCAGCATCACTTGTATTGAATAGACTGGAAATGTGGCTGGAAAAGCCGATGGTTGGTGTGGAGGATTCCTCGCATGTCCCCTGGAGTCATAAGATTATGCTAACAGGTAAGCAAAAACCAGCGTATTCTGGCACTCTATCAAGCATATTGAATTGTTTTTGATTTCCTAGTTGTCGCTGCAGACAATCTGGTCAAGCGCGGAATCTTCAACTATCCAGATCCATTTGCAGTGGTTACAACAGATGCTGCGCAGACCTGGACTACGTCTGTAGTCAAAAAGTCTCTGAATCCACATTGGAACGAGCGATTTGAACTGTGGGTACCTTTTCGATACTATACCTTACTTTGTAACTTATGGATGCCCTCCAGCACAGTCATAGATTCGTCGGTGGTCACTGTCCAGGTCTTCGACCAGCGCAAACTCAAAACAAGAGATAAAGGATTTCTTGGTTCAATTAACGTCGAGATCTCTGAGGTTTCGAACCTCGTGCGTGGTGGGGAGCGCAAGTGTTATTTCTCTAAACCTAATCAAATTCCAAAAGATTAACATTGTTCTCAGGCATATTTGTGCTGAACCTCCAAAAATCCAATGGAACCAGTGAAAACCTCCCACTACAAGGAACAATCACCATTTCTCTTTCTACCAATATCCCGGCGAGAATAAGCAATATAGGTCCTTCCCGGATTGATAGGCTACCTACAGAGCTGGGTGGCCTAAGTTTGGGTGCCCCAGATACCATTCACAATACCGACGTAGCTCCAGCAGCCACTGGTTGGAGGCTTGGTGCCATTGAAGGTCACAACCGCCACATCTTGGCTGATCATGTAGCTTTCGCTGCCAGATTAGAAATGGCGCAGCTTGATGTCAGCCCAACTCGGCTTCAGCGGGAACGAAAGTCCAGTAATTTGTCTTCATCCAATCTTTCCAATGTGGAGGAAGTGGACGACATGGGGACAAGAATGGACCGTCTTTTCGTTAACATGCCTGACCGGTCCTTGTTGAACCCTACCTCAATGCCCGCAGCACCACGCGTCCCTTTCCCCCGGTCCACCTTCGGCAGCCTTGAAAATGTGGGTACGGTGGGAATATCTCGATTGGCTCTATTCCCCGCGGCCTTAGAGGTTTGTGCTTCGGAGGCAGCCGCGGCAGGTGACTCGAGGATTGGCAGGTCGCACAATATCTCATCTAACAGTGGCGTCACACGTCCCGTATCTTCTCGTGGCAGGTACAATTCCGACTTGGATCCAACCAGGACCCGCGTACCCAAGCAGCTGTCGAGCCTCCCGGATGATGGCGATGCGCGTCCAGGTCGATCCCGATTTGAAAGTATGATGAATCCGGAAGCGGTTGTTAATGATCTCACGAAGGGCTCGTCGATGTTTGTCAACGCCATCGAAGAGTCATTAATCATCCGAGAGGAGGGGAAACCGCCAATGCATTACGTTAGTTACATCATTTACAACTGGTCTCTCACTTGTTGACTGATGTCAATTCCTTTAGCAAATCGGCAATGTCATTGGACGCGGACAGTTTGGCGCAGTGCACCGGGCCGTCAATTTCAACACTGGACAAATGGTTGCCGTCAAGCGTATAGGTCTGCAAGATCTCTCAGATGATGAAATATCAAATTTGCTGAAGGAAGTGGATGTACTAAAACGTTTGTCTCATCCCAGCATTGTTAAGTACGAGGGAATGGTCCGCTCGACGGATACATTGAGCATTGTTTTGGAGTATGTTTTTTTGTTATCGAGAAGAAGGTTTGGAAACTGACCTAGATTAGGTATGTGGAAAATGGGTCGTTGGGTCAGACCCTCAGGGCATTTGGGAAGTTCCGTGAGAGCATGGTGGCAGTTTATATTACCAACATTTTGGAGGGACTCCGCTATTTGCACACATCACATGTGGTTCACTGCAATGTCAAGGCAGCAAAGATCCTCACGACCAGAAATGGCAAAGTCAAGTTATCACATTTTGGTGTCACACTGAATCTGCATGCGAAATCTTCGGAGAAATTCAAGAATGATGTAGCTGGCACCCCAAATTGGAGTAAGTGCGCCGGCGGCAGTACAGTGTGTGCACTCACCGCTGATCACAGTGGCCCCCGAAGTGATCGAGCTCAAAGGAGCGTCCGCTGCATCTGATATCTGGTCACTGGGATGTACCGCTATCGAGTTGCTGACAGGGCATCCTCCTTATCACGAAATACGCAATGGGCTGTCTAGTGAGTACTAGCATTTTTGAGCAACCACAATGGCGACTGACACAGGATCAGTTATGTTCCGTATCGTGGAAGATCCTTTGCCCCCGATACCCGAAATCTGTAGCCCGCGGATGGAAGACTTTTTGAAGCAATGTTTCAAGAAAAATCCCATGGAGCGTCCAAGCGCGGAAATGCTGTTTGAGCACCCATGGCTCAAGACGGTTGGGGGAGAGTATAAGGTGACGTGGGATCTAGCAATGTTATTCAAGTGGCATCTGACAAGCTTCTAGGGGCTCCGACCTCAAGACAGCATTCCCTTCCTGCGCCGTGTCAGTGTGGATTTGGCCAAGTCGGAAGGCCACTCTCTATCTGTTGACACGCGTGAGGTTGATCTTTTAGACTCGCCACGAGATACTGTTGACATTGGAGGTCGAACGAATGTCTCAAACTCGCAACCGGCGTCTCTCACATCTCTCTCACCAAGTTCCTCAGAGGGGCCAATGCGTAGCCACTCGTTTATCAAGACGACATTTGGACGTGGTGAGTGTTATTGCTGAGTATCCGAGTCTGAGTTTAACAAAGTCTGTCTGGCAGCCGTCATGTGCCGAGTATGCCTTCAGTCTGTCAAACGCAGCGCAGTTCTCTGCGAGGAATGTGGCATAATTGCGCACGCTCGCTGTGCCGTCGATGCTCCTGCGAGTTGCGACGTTCGCGCATTGCGTCGTCTGTACTCTCAATACTCATAAGCCAGTCAAGGAGAAAATTAAAGTGGATGAACTGGCTGCACCCATTCAAAAATCCGACGAAATCGGGCGAAAATCGCCTTAAGCCACTATTTCCATCCTCTTAAATCTCTCTCTCTATCTATATACATGCAGTGTTGCTTAGTAGGCACTTGAAGCCCACTCAGGAAAGTGCCTCTCCAGCCGCGTCTGCCCAGTTTCCAACTCCTAGAAGTCCCTCGTTCACCCCGCGGAACCGCTGGCAATTGGATACAATACTTTCAGGCTCTCATACGCCCTCGGAAAGATTGTTTGGGGACAGGAACGGTCAGACAAGTCACCAGAACCGATGCTGTCACCTTCACCTGTGGTGGCAGCCCCTTCCTCTTACGCATGTCGTCCCGATCGAGAGGAAATTTCGACATCACTCTGGCTATATTCAATGGCCCGAAATAACCGGTTTTGGTCTCATCAACGCCAAAGGCAGAGAAGATGCGCAGGCGACCCAGCTTTCAGAGCCCACTCATACGGATAGCATGAGGAGATAAAAGCTGCAGAGGGCATTTCCATCTCCACACCCGAGTAGGATCACCTGCTGCTAATCCGTATATGGACCCAGGCGTGTCCAGCATGCAACCCTGCGCTCGGCTAGGCTTCAATTCAGATGGGCGCAATACACCAACCATACTTCCTGACTTCCATAGCCTAACGACGACGATCACCACAGCCCTGAGTTTCGAACTGCGGCCTGTTTAGAAAGGCGATTCCATGCTGGGAATAGATGCACTGATGGCAGACCTCTATCTGCTGATCATCTAGAGTTGTGTACTGAAGAGTCTTGTTGGAGTATGACTCCTTCGACGTGGCTGCCACATGGGCTATAGTATCGGAGAGTAAGTCTACCCTGTTCTTATGGACATCTTCATTCTATCATCATTTCACCTTTTTCTTTGGGGATTCTATATTATTTACAAATTTTCCATATATGTATCGTGATTTGCGTGTCCTAGAGGGCTTGCTTCTCAATCTGTATCAATAAGTAGCACCGATAGACCCAATCTTTTTCATCTCCCACACGATTCTACGCGAGCGTCAGCTCTCATTGCGAGTTTGATAGCATCGCGTGTGATTCGGATCAGGCTCTGACGGCGAAACGGTAGGAGGGATAGTCATGCTCAGATTTCGAATGGAGAAGTAGGGGGAGGCTGCCAGCAGATAGACGCGGATCAGAAGCGAAAAGCCCACATATACAGAGAATGTATTAAATTTTGACGGACGATTCAGTCCCAATGTTTTCTGACCTCGGTGGCACCGAGAGCTGCCTCCCATTTCATCCATCTACAGCATGCAAACGTAGGATATTGAACTTCTGATTCTGAATTTGGTTTCTCAGCAGGAATATAGTCCAAATTAGATGTGGAGGTCAGCTCCAAATTGTGGTATTCAATATCACCACTCCAATTCTTTCCCACTAACCGTATGTGTGATATTTTTTGGCGTTATCGGTCGCTCCATCATTTCTTCGATAAAACTCGTGGAATGCGTCTCGTCATCACATTTTATGTCTTTTTCAAAGAAGAGGATCCAGCAATATGGTCTCTTTTTGGGCGGCGATTTCCAGCATCACCTCAGGACGATAGTTCATGTCGAGAATAAGTTATCTCTCGCCTCCAAGTTGAATAGAAGGGTAACATATAGGAGCACAGACGTCCATGGGTAGTGAATATAAACAAGAATACTACACATCACAAGCCCTATCTCATCGCCACCTTGACTACCAACTGGTTTTTGCGCGCGTTAAGTAAAGTGTCATCAAATTTTTCGAGGCGCACGTCGACACCATCGATCTTCTTGGCCTCCAGCACCCTTTGGTCATGCCAAATTGCCTCCAGGTGGGTCCATAGATCTCTACAGCCATTTGAGCCACAACACGACTCTCCAATGAATGGGAGATCTGACAAGCATAGGAGAAAAGGACAATCAGACGGGTTTAGCCAGAACGAGTTAATCATGAACGGACCTAGTGGTACTGGGTCTTCTCTCGGAACTGGCAGCTCAATAGACCTCAAGGCGATAGCATAGTCTCTTCTTGGACTTCCTGGAGTGAGTGGGCGATTAACGTACTCGACGTGCAAATCCTGTATCGACTCTTCGTTGATTAAACACTCCCAGAGATATCCCTTCGGGGTAAAAGGCTGCCGGTTGCTATATCGAGCCCACGGTTCCGGGTAGAATGCTAGGCCTTGCGTCTGTAAGTACTGCCTCACCTTCCGACCTTCAAAAATTAACGCTTCAGAATCCCTTAGACCACAAAACTATCCAGGAATTGTAACAATACGCACGTATTGAAACTGGTTGCTGATTTTTCATGTCGTACAGTAGGATGTGAGTGAGATTCGTCGTAACACTCTGATTTGGTGGATTTGATGCATTTAAATATTTAGTCTGGAATACAAGGTCATCCTGTATTATCGCATCCTTCTCCTTGACTGGGTCATGTAGCCCTGGCTAATGGATTTTAGTTGAAAAGACCGTCCAGACTCAAAACAGGCCTCTTACTTGGATTGAATCCAACCTATTCATGCCATCTGTCAATACTTTTTGTTGCATCTGTCGCCTCCCATAGGTACTCGGGTCGTGCGGCAGAAATGGGCCAATATTCTTGAAATCTGAAGCCACATCAAAAACTACGACATTGACTTCGTTCAATTTTCCCCTCAGAGAGCAGAATTTCAATCGCAGGCAACATGGTATATCCCGACTTACTGGCGTAGGAGCTCCTGAACCATCCCATAGAATAACCCAAAAAGGACATTATTTGCCGGGAGGTGGGAATGTATTCTGGTTAAAGTATATCTAGGCTCGTTACTAGTCGGCCCTAGAAATCGCGCGGTTGGAATGCGGAGGCGGAAAAACATGGGTTGATAGAGATCTTTGCCACTCTCCACGTGTAACCTACACGCCACATTCTTTCCAACACCCGGTTGATGCGAAACTACTGTCACATTCCAGGAGATATAAGCATTTGACGGTGTTAAAGTCCTTGATCGGTGGAATCGCTCATGGCGTCCATGGATGTGGACGAGGTATATAAAACATGGGTCATTGACCGCACTAACACTTTATTTCAGGTGATTTCTTCGGGATTGCGACAAAATCAGTCTCCACCTACCTCTCTCGAGGGCTACAAACCGAGTTTTTCTGAGAAGGACGCCCAGACACCGGTAGAGACGAACCAACCAAACTCTTCCGAACTTTCACTACTATCACGTACTGTCACCTTGGTGCTATACTGTCGCCCGGCGTCAATCGAGGCCTATCGAATCTGTACGTCACCAATTTCCCAATGTCTCTCAGAAGACCTTAGACCGAAACAGGGGTTGACAATTTGTGCACGTTCGAAACTGTCGAGCAAAGGTTGACAGTAGCTTGCCCGGGCAGAGACTTCGCGATTCTCCAGCCTCATTGGGGTCCAAACCCATACTGGACGAATGCGGATCGACATCACTTGATAGGAGAAACCTGCCAAACGGTCTACGCTGTGGTGAAACACCCCGATATGCCATATATTCTGGGTGTATTGAGGACCTCGCAGTTGGATTCTCCTATAGCACTTTGTAAGAAACCCATCGAATCTTTGTTTTCACTCATATCCACCATTTATAGTTAAAACAACTTCGAACCCTCTCACTATATCGCAGGCCATTACTGTTTCGTATCCAGAAATAGATGGTCATATCGAATCGATTATACAATTCTCCGACTATGTAGACATGGACGACGGTGACCACGTGGATGATAGGCTCATAGATTTTCACGAACTATCCGGGCCTTTGGTCATCACAACAACTGACAAGCGTTAGTCTCGTTGATTCTTCTTTTCTATAAGCTGAATCTTCTGTATAGCATCAAGCAGCTTCATGGTGGGTTCACTTTATGCCTCTTTCACTCCCTCATCCCCGAAATCAATGGTTGGTTCCATCGGCGTTATGTAGCAAGCACCTACTCATAAGGGAATAGCCTACTCCATCCGACGCCTTGGTCCCTCCGTTTTTGCAGATTATTTTCGTGCAATCAAAGCTAATGGCACAACGAGCATACGAACTACCTCGCCTCGCATTGCAAATGATTCACCTAACCAATGCTATCTTGCACCTGATTCTTTCGTTATCTAATGAGATGAAAGGGACCTTTGAGGACGCAATTGCCTCACCTGGGGAGGACATGTCCGACCTCCTTCAGGTGGCCCCTATCCTAGCTCAAAGGTTCGAAGGGCAAGTATCACTATAACGCGGTTTATGAAGCATATCATTGATATATATCAGGTTTTTGAATACTATCGATGACATTGTACGGGTACTGGACTCAGGTGACTTCAACTGTGACCGAGTCCAACCTCAATTGGATCAGTTATATTCTACTATGTGTGAGGAATACCCTGGTTCTGTTGTTGTTCGACATTCTTGGTCTCGTTTTAAGACCCTGGCAGTCCTCGACCGAGAGGAGGCAAAAGCACCGGCTCCATATGAAATGGACACTACGACGTCTAATTCACCTGAAACAGTACAACCTCCATATGAAATGGATACTATGATGTCTAATTCACCTATCGATGCTCCGTATGATATGGACACTACGACATCCAATTCCCCTAAAATGGCACACACTCTAGATGACATGGATAGTACAAGGTCCAGCTCACCTACGGATATTCCATTCGCTCAACGGCGGAGCGCGAGCCCCGCACAAAAGGTTCCTAAAGAACCTTTTGATGAGGTAGAGCATTTCACCACACTTTCTCCAGAGAAACATATATACACTCCGTCGTCATCGTCTCAGCGGACCCCTTTGATGACACTCGACTCGCCCATGTCCATGAATAGATTTATGACCAGCCATTCTGGGGACACGCTGGCCAGCCAATCCCTCGTCCAGCAGTCCCTTGAAGCGGATTTGAGACAAAATCCAGCGAATGACCCCACTTCTACCGTGACAAAGACCAGGGTCCACGGAGGACAAGGTGGGGCACCTCCCTCATCAAAAAAGTCTCGTCTTCGGGCAGCGCCGTCTGCTAATTCGCCTGTAAATACATTATCAGCGTCACCTCCGCGGACTCTCTCAAATAGATCTACTCTGCCGGATTACATGCAAAACATGATGGACAACTACTCTGGGAATACTCCAGCAAGTCAATCAGCTGTCCGGCAGTACCTCGAAGAGGACTTAAAACAACACCCAGCGGCTGACCTCATTTACATCGAGAGAAAGCCAGGAGTCCACGGGAAACGAGGAGGAATAGTTAAAGCCATTTGCAGGGAATGTGATTATGAAGGTACCTTTCAAAAAGCTGCTGAGCATGTTACATCAGCCCATTGGAAACTCTCCTTATGGTCTTGCACCGTTCCAAACTGGTACGTCAATCTGGCCAATTCTTATTGGCAACTATAAACAAGACAATAACATGTCTTTCTGGCTCTAGCACTCAGGCATACCACCGAAAACATGATTTAGAGCGTCATCATAAGGGTGCCCATCAGATCCCTACAAGCCGGTATGTGATTTTTGTGCTGTTCCTCCTTATTCTTAGTTCTCTCCAGTGCAGCGAGAAGGGTGAAACCGGTCATCGTTCCTGCAACAACGTCAGCAGACCCAGGCTCCCCCAATAACCCATCTACAAGCTCCTTGTACTCATCGGGGCCTTACTCTACAGGGACTCAGAGCTTATCTAGCGGCAACAGCGGAGGTTCATCACTGTATCGGGAACCACTGTCATCGGCATCTGCCGTAGATGGACCCTTGTCGTATGGAAGTGACCCAAAACACATCTTTGGTCTGCAATCTACTCCCTCTACCTCTACCCACGCTAGCTTTCCGCCAGAAGGACAAGAAAGTGGTGGACGCACGGCACGCCATGGGACCGATATCCAGCAGCCGTCCAGCAGATCATTTAACTCCAGCCGTTTCTCCTTTGCGCCGCACAGACAAACACTACCCACAATTGCTGCTAGTCCGTCTGTGGGCCAATATGCCCCTGGCATGCAACGCTCCACCTCGGCTAAGTTGGATCTAGACGAAGATTCGGGCTCTGATGATCTCGAGCATCGTCCATACTAATGAGTCCCGCCCATACCTGCCGCTAATCCGCATATGCGCCCAAGTGTCGAGACATGCAACCCTGGCGCTCGGCTGGGCTTTCAATTCAAACTGGGCGCAATACACCGATCGATCATACTTCGCGCCTTGCCTTGCTTGCATGGCTCAACGACGTCGATCGTCACAGCCTTGGATATCGGAATCTCTTTGGAAAGGCGACTCCGCACTGGGAATATGTCGTACTGCTGACTTACTGAACAAGTGCAGTATGTCACAGACTTCTATCTGCTGATCATCTGGAGTTGTGTATTGAGGAGTCCTGTTGGAGTACGCCGCCTTCGTTCGACGTGGCTGCCACATGGACGACTGTATCCGAGAGTAAGTCTACCCTGTTCTTTTGGGACATCCTCATCATCATCGTTCCACTTTTCTTTTCTTTTGGGAATTGTGTATTATTTACAAATTGTTCGTGCATGTATCGTGGTTCGCGTGTCCTAGAGGGCTTGCTTCCCTATCTTTGTATCAAGTAGCACCAATAGATCCACCCTCTTTTTCATCTCCCACACGATTCCACGCGAGAATCAGCTCTCGCAGCGAGTCTGATAGCATCGCGCGTGGTTCCGGATCAGGCTCCGATGGAGGCTGGCAGCCGCCTGGCCTGGACTCCCCAGTTTGTGCGTGATAAAACGCCCGTGAGAAAACACACGATGACCGTACTGGCCGATTCGACGCCCTTGTAACTCGACCGTTTGTATCTCACTTTGCTGGCGAGTCGGCGCCTTTTCATTCACATTTAGATTTACCCCGCGCGGCGCTGCGGTTATGCGGTTACTTCGCACTTTGCAAAAGCCGGAGAAACGTGGGGGGGAGGGGGGGGCCAAGCCAAAAAAAAAAAAAAAGGGCCGGCCTCTCTATCCCATGACATACATAGCAAACCAGACGGACAGACAGCCCCCTATTTTCATCGGCTATTCGGTCAGGAGGATTAAGCGAATTGTTTGGACGTTGGTTGACCTAAATTGGTTGGTATACCAGGCGCAGCCTGCCAATGGAGCCACTGTATATGGCCAAGTAAGCCTCGGCCACGCCAACCACGACCCAAAAATATGCAGGAAATACTATAATCACATATATGTGTGTGGCTTTTGAAGGTTGGAGGGAACATTCTGTCGGAACGAGTTTTACTTGTAAACTGTATTGGATAGCCCCCTGCCTGCTTTTTACGTGGAGGACGTCGAAATGGCAGTTGTCCGGGTTTTAAGGTGGGTTTATCCTCTAAATATATAGGGTTTCCATTTTCAACATTGCCACAAATGCCACTGGCGGCGACCTCAAGCCTGTCAGTCGTGTAAGGTACTTCACATTATAGACTCCTCGATAAAGTAAGATACTATTCAGATACACTAGAGAAAAGCCGATCTATTGAGCACAGGTATCTCCGCGTCCAAACTATCTTTGATAAATTTCATATAAGCAAACGTAAACAGTTTCTGCTCAAACGAGGATAGCTTTGCTGTACACAAAAGCACATCGTGCTATATTATTTCAGAGAGTCATCAGCCCAACAATAATATACACCAACGATATCAGGGGGACCATAGCTATATGGCCAGATGAACATCAAATTAAGTCCCGATAGATGCATATTTGATCGATGAATACCGCATATTTTATGGTGCTGAGCGAGGTTCCCAATTTTATACCCGCCTTGCTGAAAGTATGTGGTACAGGGTGGCCGCCCCGATGTTGGTTTCTTGCCCCCTGCCATCCACGGCTAGTTGGCACTCACCTCCTGGAAATCATCAACTGGAAAGAATACAGCTGGATGGGTTATGGATTCAGCGGCGAAAGATCCATTTGAGCATCTTCCCGAAGCACCGGATCTGCGTGGCCAAATAACGATCGAGGACTACAAACCCGTTTATTCAGGTCCATATTCGTGTGTTTATCGCGGAAAGTACGAGAAAAGTGGACAAACGGTATGCCTACCTTGCCTATCATATTACACTGGAGCCTCATGGACGCGCTAGGTTGTTGTTGCGGTCAAGATCCTCAACAAATTAAGAGGCACGGCGCTTGAATCAATGCAAAGGGTGAGAATTCATCCCAAATAAGACGTAATCTTATCCAGAATTCCAGAAACTGAAGCGTGAGCGACGAACCTGGGGTGCACTAAATCACCCAAACATTCTTCCGCTCTATGGCTTTGTGGACAATGAGGAGTTCTTCCAACCAGGGGCACTTGTATCACCGGAAAGTCTCGTTCTTTTGGTCTGAACCGTCCCAATCTAAGACGAGCTTTCAGTGGTTGCAGAAAGGCGATGCCGAATCGTTCCTTGCAGATCATGGTCACTCAATGGAAGTTGGAAAACGCGTTCTTCTTGTGGGTGTCGTGATTTCACCTATTTAGTTTGCCAAGCTCAATAACAAATACAGTGGAAAGATGTCGTCACAGGCGTCAATTACCTTCATTCGTTCAACCCAGTGCTCATTCATGGTGATTTGAAACCTGTAGGTTCACTTTCTCCTCTAGGAGCTTGCTAATGTCGCCTACAGCGGAACGTATTAATCGATGAGTCGGGGAGTGCACAGATATGTGATTTCGGCCTTTCCCGGATCTTTCTTGAAGAAGGGAACACCGGCATGACTACCACTTCCGTACACACAGGCACAGTGAGATATCTTGCTCGTGAGCTGGTAATGGGGGGTGACGAAGCACGCCCAACAACCGCTTCGGATGTGCATGCCATGGGCTGTATTGGTCTAGAGGTATGGTTCTGGACATATCATTTCCAGCGTTAACTTTATTTAAACCATCCTAGTTCATTTTTTTGCAAATACCATATTCTAATCAGAAAAACAAACTTCGTGGAGCAATTTACTCTAACATAAAGATGGGAATGCCTCCTGGTCAACGTTCTCATGATCTTACACCTACTTTTGAATATTATTGGACATTGCTCGTGGAATGTTGGAACCTGGATCCGGCCAGACGACCAGACGCATCGCAAGTATTGAGAAGACTAACGATTTGGTTGGAAAGATCTGATCACAGTGATACGGACACATTAAACATCAATATCATTACGAAGAATGCCCACTTGGCATGCTCAGAACCACAAGAGGGAGATCCGACCCAACGTTCACCTCCGGGTCCTGAACTATCCGTACCGTCCCATAATGGAGACTATAACATCAAGAATACATCAAAATCTTCTTCTAGTAGCATCCCTACCGATTTGAAAACCTTACCACCAAGTACAGATGTGGCAAAGGCTCCACACCGGAACAGCGATTCGCTACCTACAAACGTTCCAACCCTATCTACGCCCGGCCGAAATTCAGATGGTCCATCTATGGCAGAAGCACATGCTCAAGCTTCTCTTCCCCCCACCCAGAGTCGTAAGGTTACATTAACTGGTAAGCGCAAAGTTATTTGTTTTGATTATCGGGAAAGACCTCGATTCACGTTTATCAGTCGTTTCCGCACAAAAACTGGTCATGCGCGGGTTCTTCACAGCTCCAGATCCATTTGCGGTAATCACCGTAGACTCGATGCAGACCCAGGTCACGACTGTAATCAAGAAAACTTTAAACCCATCCTGGAACCAGAGCTTTGAATTGTACGTGTTTTCTAGATGACCCCTCACAATTTCATGTTCATGTTTATGATTCAGTACGGTCACAAAGTTTTCCGTGATTACGGTCCAAATCTTTGACGCACGTAAATTCAACAAGAAGAAAAGCCTGGGCTGTCTTGGTCTAATCGATTTCAATATCTCTGACGTGCTCGACCTCGACGTTGGCGGGGAAGGTGCGGTTTTCATAGCGAATTTCACTGCGCGAACCCCGTGTGCCCTTAGAACTGACTGTTGTTTTTCAGGGGCGCTCACATCTGATCTTAAACGAAACCATGATAATGTAGCTGTGCGGGGAACGGCTATGATTCGCCTATCCGCTTATGTTTCGAAACCATTATGTAATCGGGATCCCTTGCATACCAGCGACGCGATTGTGCGATTAGGGGAGCTGGCTGTGAACACCCGCCCTGATGGCCTCAGTGGCCCAAGACCACGTTCCAAGGCGTTATTGGTACGTAAAGACGAGAAGTTTTGTCACATTCTCACTAGTATCATGTAGGTTGGTGTACACTACACAAATGGAAATTCTGATACGCTGCGAGTTCCACTAGAGATGCCCGGAGATGATGTGAAGAAAATGCGTAGACTCTTACGAACTCGTATGACCTCTACGACCTAAAAAAGACGCATCTGAACTTTAACAGGTGGATACACCGAAATTCTCAGTCTGGTGGACACGAATGATCCTGAACGTGGCGGAATGCCCACTGACGAAGGAATCGTGAGCTTCGGTCACTTACACTCGGGATGTTCACTCTAATCTCACTTCAACAGCTCAAAGGGTTGCGGTGGTTGATTGATGATGCACAGCCAGGTGATAGACTTTTTTTCTATTGTATGTGGTCTGCTCTCCTCATTCGGTCAACTCTAAATCCGGAAACCAGACGAGGGACATGGCGACCAGGTTGCAACTGATGACTCCAGCGAGGCATGTCAGACCTACAGCATTATTGTACATTTACTCACCAATTTCAGAGTGACGGCCTGAATGAAGGTTTGCCTCATTGGATCCTGGTTGAAATAATACCTCAACTCGTTCACCTTTTACAGCAATTGTCCCCCTTGCCCTATATAACTCACCCGAAAGACTCATCATTGACAAGGAACTCCACACCATTCTTGTCAAACCTCTTCCAGCTGGGTGCACCCTCATCGTAATTCTCGATCTCCTCCTTAATTCCATCTTATTGATGCCCCCAAAAGGCTCTCTTCGACTGCTGCCACTCGGGCACAATGCTCAATCTCAAGAACGCCTTTCCCCGGTATAGACTCACTAAGCGTGATCTAAAGGCCCGCTGGGTAAAGGACTGGACGCGGGTTCGCAGCTGTACGTTTTTCCGTCACCCAGATTTACGCCAAATCTAAGTATTCCCTAGCTGCCCATCCCATAAGGCGGGCTCACAGTTTGCCTGCCATGTTCAGTTCTACCCCGGCTAGTCAAGCGCAAGACACCCCAAAAATCCCCACAAGAAAAGGGACATTCAACTCACTCCCACTTATCCCACCTTCACCTGTCGGATCCCTGAAATCCCAAGTCACTCACCAATCCAATGGCACAAATGAAGTGCTTGTACTTCCTCGTGCACCCTTTGTCAATGAGCCACACGGTGACAGTGGGTTTTCCCATCGCTCGAAGGCAGAAAACTTCACAGAAATCACCGTATCGACATCACAAGCCGGTATCCTTACTGCCCCTAATACAACGGCAATGTTTGTTGGTATGGGTACTGAGTCACGCTGGATACCAGACGAAGGCGCCATTAAGACGACCTCCACCAGCACCGTGTTTGACCATGAGCAGATTGCCACGCCTCCGATCGTGCGTGACTTCCTAACGCGCACACGGCAAAGGGCATGCTCAGAGATCAAGTCTCCTACTTTTAATGAGCAAGAGCAGACAAAACCCACCGTGGTAGGACTTCCTCTCCATTTATGCATGAATTTGAGAAGAAAATCTAATAGGAATATGCTTTGAAACTAGATCGCAATCTCTGCGTGCCTTGATGACGAAAGTGCGATAGATCTCAATGAGGGTGGACTATTGACATCTGTACGTAATTTGACACATATGCCGATTTCACGTTTACACTTTCATCTCCTAGACGTTTATCCAATGTATGAATGAGCCATTTCATAGAGATGGTTTGAGGCTTGGGAACATGGTCGCTTACTTTGCGTGAGTACGAGACACGCTGTCTTCTGTCCTAATGACCTAGCGACCATCTCATAGTGAATGCTTTAAAATTCGGATGGAACGAATGCACGAAGGGCACCCGCCCGGGCGCGATGGAAGATGCGGTCTTCCTTCTTGTGGTTTACCCTTGAATGCACCCAGGCCACTAGTCACGAGCTCTATAAAGCTAGTGAGTTTTACCTCTTACTATGATTAATAATTGGGCTCAAACATTTGTGGTCAGACGCCCGAGACTCACATAGTTTTATGATGCATGCGATCGTAGAGGGATACACCTGTGACGACCTTGCCACGTCCACGATATCTTGCAACTTCTTGTAGCAATACTTCTCTATTATAAACATCCGCTCGATTCTCATTTTGTCAATTTGGACCGGAGAGCTTGACCAAACATCTTAGTAGCTTGAGAAACGATCTCCAAGTAGGTGTCCGAGCATGTAGGTCGATCGTTACCAAAATTATCCTCTATTCATAACCTTCTTCACAATGGCTGATCAAGGGATAAAGTGCGCTTTCTGCGCATCATGCATCTGCGCTACACTGCAAACACTGACCGAGACCGCTCGCCACGCAAAGACCATCCGGAAGAGTAGAATGCACAAACCCATGAGGTGATTGTCCCCTCACCCTACAAATGTTGAGCCAATCCTCCTTATATTGATTGTAGCGGATTTCAGATGTGGCCACGGCTTGAAATGCGGTTTCCAGTCAGGAGTAAAGTGAAGCAAATCCTCGAGAACAACCTGCACCGTCCCTCTCCTTCTCTTACCCGCCGTCTCGGCTCGCCCGTTGCCCCAGGCAAACTTAAAAGCCGCAAGTTTTCCTCGCTGGACGAAGTCTTGGACTTCGAGTGGGCCTTTCGGTAGAAAACGCTGTACCGTACATAGTCGTTTAGCTTCTGACTCTTTCTTTCCCGCCATTACGAGATCTATCTCTTGGGAAGAAGAGGCAAACTCAGGAGACGACACAAACCCACAATAGGTAAATGATCGTATCGAGTGCACACTATCACGCAATTTCTGATTGATATCTCAAAGGAATGGTAGGTCGGCTCCAAATTAAGGGAGGCCAAGAAGGTCAATAGCCATGGTGAACCCCTTTGTAACGAATCACAAGCAAAGATGGGATAGGAATGGTGTTTGCGCTTGTAGCGTCGTTCTTACGGCTTCGCCCCCGCCATTCGGTGTCCCAGGATGCAACCCTCAACCTCTGCTAGGTTGAATACAGACGTAAATTTGGGCCTGATCGTTTCCCGTTTGCTGCGTACAGACGAGCACCGCCTATACCTACCGCTAATCCGTATATGTGCCTAGGTGTCCCCGGCATGCAACCCTGGCGCTCGGCTGGGTTTTCAATTTAAATGGGCGCAATACATCGATCATACTTCGCGCCTGCCTTCCTTGCATGGCCTAACGACGTCGATCACTACAGCCCTGTGTATCGAACCGGGATCTCTTTGGAAAGGCGATTCCGCACTGGGAATATGTCGTACTGGTGACTTACTGAACAAGTACAGTATGTCACAGACTTCTATCTGCTGATCATCTGGAGTTGCGTATTGAGGAGTCTTGTTGGAGTACGCTGCCTTCCTTCGACGTGGCTGCCACATGGACTACTGTATCCGAGAGTAAGTCTACCCTGTTCTTTTGGGACATCCTCATCATCATCGTTCCACTTTTCTTTTCTTTTGGGAATTGTGTATTATTTAC